>JAFEMH010008119.1:0-63184 GCA_022495995.1 Adenophora triphylla var. japonica | reverse complement strand
TAATTTTCGTCTTTATTTTGATTTTATTTCTTGTTTTTTTTCTATTTCTTGTATGTTTGTGAATGTTTCTTTCACTTTTAAATTATTAGAATTTTAATTTTAATTTTATTTTTTCGTATGTTTTTATATTGATATTGATTTTTCTTTTGTGCATTAGATTTTTTTTTCTTAATTATTAAAGTTTTTTTCATTTTGCTTTTGCTCTTTTTGTAAGACAATTATTTGTGCTTCAATCAATTTTCATTTTTAACTAATTTATTGTATAAAATCAACCCCTATAAATTTTAAAAGTTACTAATTGAATTTTAAATGGATGATTGTGATTGGTGGATGATGAAAGATTGGTCAATGATATTGTGTCACTTAGAGTTTTCTAGGAGCTTGAAAAACTTTGGCTATTATATATAGTAGATACACAAACTCTTTTTTTTTTTTTTTCGGATTTGTGAGTGGCTTCTTAATAATCTCTTTTGGCTTATTTTGATTACGATTTGTTATTTATATTTATGTTTGTGTTTATTATTTTAATTTTTATTTTGACGTTAATTTTAATTTTAACTTTTATGTTGTAAATTTTCGTCTTTATTTTGATTTTAAATCTTGCTTTTTTTCTATTTCTTTTATGTTTGTGAATGTTTCTTTCAATTTTTAATTATTAGAGTTTTAATTTTCTTTTTTTGATTTGCATTTTATTTTTTCGTATGTTTTTATATTGATATTGATTTTCTTTTGTGTATTATATTTTTTTCTTTCTTAATTATTAAAGTTTTTTTTCATTTTGCTTTTGCTCTTTTTGTAAGACAATTATTTGCGCTTCAATTCATTTTCATTTTTAACTAATTTATTGTATAAAATCAACCCCTATAAATTTTAAAAATTACTAATTGAATTTCAAATGGATGATTGTGATTGGTGGATGATGAAAAGATTGGCCAATGATAATGTGTCACTTGGAGTATTCTAGGAGCTTGAAAAACTTTTGCTATTATATATAGTAGATTCATAAACTCCTTTTTTTTTTTTTTTTTTTTTTTTTTTTTTTTCAGATTTTGAGTGACTTTTTTAAATCTCTTTTGGATTATTTTGTTTAGGATTTGTGTTTTTATATTTATGTTTGTGTTTATTATTTTAATTTAGATTTAGATTTAGATTTTAATTTTAATTTTAACTTTTATTTTATAACTTTTCGTCGTTATTTTGATTTTATTTCTTGCTTTTTTTCTATTTCTTGTATGTTTGTGAATGTTTCTTTCACTTTTTAATTATTAGAATTTTAATTTTCATTTTTTATTTGCATTTTATTTTTTCGTATGTTTTTATATTGATATTGATTTTCTTTTGTGCATTAGATTTTTTTCTTTCTTAATTATTAAAGTTTTTTTCATTTTGCTTTTGCTCTTTTTGTAAGACAATTATTTGTGCTTCAATCAATTTTCATTTTTAACTAATTTATTGTATAAAATCAATCCCTATACATTTTAAAAGTTACTAATTGAATTTCAAATGGATGATTGTGATTGGTGGATGATGGAAAGATTGGCTAATGATATTGTGCCACTTGGAGTTTTTTAGGAGCTTGAAAAACTTTTGCTATTATATATAGTAGATGAAAAATTAATTTATTAAATGAAAAATCTTTGAAACTAAGACCAATGAAAGAATTACATAATGTCATGTCATAATAGTGACATGGCTTAATGTGAGGGCTCTAAATGTTTGTCTTCTAATATAGTACATAGATGGATCATTATAGTACTACTTCTTTCATCTAAAAAAGAATTATAAACAAATTATTTAAAAAATAATATTTATTTTTGGACTGTTACTCTTTGACTATATTTTTAAATTCCTATTTATAAGACTCTTGCATCTATATAGATCATTACAATAATATTTCTTTTGTCCCAAAATAAAAATAATTGGTCAATTTTTATTTTGCTTTAAATAAAAAAAAGTATTCATTTATTAGACTATATTATTGTAACTATTTCTAATTTATATACCAAAGTTTAAATTTATAAAATAAATTTGTATGTATATGGATCATAATTATAGTACTACTTCTTCTGTCTCAAAATGAATTATAAATACAAATTTTAAAAACAAAAAATGTGTATATGAATAAAATATTAATCGATCCCGTTTTGAAGAGTTACATTCCTTATTTACTAATTGTTTTCCCATTTTCTGAAAATTCAAAATTTGATTTCAAAATTCAAATGTTGATTGAGCTTAAATCGGGATAATTTACTGTATAAATATTTACCTTATAAACATTAACCTTTTATTAAATGAAAAATCAATTTATTAAATGAAAAATCCTTGAAACTAAGAGCAATTGGAGAATTACATAATGTCATGTCATAATAGTGACATGGCTTAATGTGAGGGCTCTAAATGTTTGTCTTTTAATATATTATATAGATGGATCATTATAGTACTGCTTCTTTCATCTCAAAAAGAATTATAAATAAATTATTTAAAAAATAATAATATTTATTTTTGGACCGTTACTCTTTGATTATATTTTTAAATTCCTATTTATAAGACTTTTGCATGTATATAGATCATCACATTAATATTTATCTCGTCCCAAATTAAAAATAATTGATCAATTTTTATTTTGCTTAAAATAAAAAAAAATCATTTCTTAGACTATATTATTGTAACTATTTCTAATTTATATACCAAAGATTTTAATTTATAAATAAATTTGTATGTATATGGATCATAATTATAGTATTAATTCTTCTATCTCAAAATGAATTATAAATAAAAAATTTAAAAACAAAAATGTGCATTTGAATAAAATATTAATCGATCCAGTTTTGAAGAGTTACATTTCCTTATTTACTAATTGCTTTCCCATTTTATAAAATTCAAAATTTGATTTCAAAATTCAAATGTTGATTGAGCTTAAATCGGGATAATTTACTGTATAAATATTTACCTTATAAACATTAACGTTTTATTAAATGAAAAATCAATTTATTAAAGAAAAATCATTGAAACTAAGACCAATGGGAGAATTACATAATGCCATGTCATAATAGTGACATGGCTTAATGTGAGTGCTCTAAATGTTTGTCTTTTAATAAATTATATAGATGAAAATTGGAAAATGAATATATTGAAAGATAATTAATTTCTTAAATTACAACAAATACTAATTAGGTTAACATATGCTTATCCAAACTTTTAAATAAGTTTCCATTTAAACCGGATTTAAGAAAATTAATTACTTAAATTGGTTGTTTAAATGGGTTAATTAGTGGATACAAATAAATGGAGATCCCAAATAACGTCATTGGACTTGAATAATTCTTAACACAAAAGTAAGTTTAGATGAACTTACAAAGTTCCTCCCTCCCATGTTTTCATTTGCATATGATTTAAAATTTTGAATGGAATAAAAGATGAAAAATGGAAAATGAATAACAAAAATCATCATAAAAGAAAATTAAGAAATTCAACTTCTAACACAACGATGAATGGAGGTTAACGATTGTATTAATATATTATATCTCCACAACCAATTATATTAATCAATAAATGAGATTGAATTCTAATTTTGAATAATTTTAAATTTGAATTAACTAGTAAAATTAGAATCTTGACCTTAACTGAGTTTGACTTGGCCATTAAAAAGACTCCACATGAACTTTCATGTGTTAAAGATGAGGATTGAGAATTGGACTCTGCTAGTATTTTACTCCCTCCGTCTCCGTCTCCGATCAAGATCAAGAGTCCTACTTTTCCTTTTGGTCCGTCTCAGACCAAGAGTCCCTTTCCATAAATGGCAAATTTTTGAATATATTTATACCCTTATAATTGAATATATTTTCAAAAAAATCATTCATTATACTCTTATAATGTTAACATATTTACAAAAAAACCAATCATTAACTTACTATTCCTCCCACTCATTTTCTCTCCTATTAAATATTTTTAACTTTTACATTCTCTCTCCTCTAATCTTCTACCCACTTTCAAAAAAATCAATCATTAACTACTATTTCCTACCCCATATTACAAAAAAAATCATTCATTATACCCTTATAAAGTGAACATATTTACAAAAAAACCAATCATTAACTATTATTTCCTATCTCACATTTAACTTTTATTTATTTTTTTTAAAAAAATTTAAGAAGCGTGAAATCCCCCCCGAGGACCCTTGGTACGGAGGGAGTATAGATTATAACACTTTTTTAACGCTCGTTCTAAAAAGAGCTATGGACCCTAGGGCCCATATTCGAGATATTAAACCCATAAAATTCAGGCGAGATGCAAAATGATACAGAAACCCACTATTTTTTTTTCACAATTTTTCACTTTTTCTTAAAAATTATAAAAAAAGTCTCATATTTTATTAAGCAATCCGCTCTTATATCCAAAGGTGTAAAGGTGTAAGACTAAAATAACTCTTATACCTAAGTATAAGAGTTTTTTTTCCCATAATTTTTCACATAATCTTAAAAAATAATAAAATTCACTTCTATACCCAAATGTATAAGACTAGAAATTACTCTTATAAATAGATAAAAGAGTAATTTGTTCCTTTCAAATTGTAAAAGGTATAAGAGTTTTTTTTGTACGTGGGTTTAGATGAAACTAGTGAGTAACCCGTCGAGATTCGACGGGCATATTAAGGCTTATTATTACTTATTGTTATAATCTGTAATTTCATTTAAATAAATGAAAAAAATATGTTAGGTTTATATCCAACAATAAAAAAGTGTGGCGATCATTATGGGACATAGGGAGTATCATGTACACAGAAAATTACATTACTACATTCAGACTAACTCCATTTAGCCTATATGTGTTAGGATGGTCAAACATATTTTGGTCACAAAAATCTATTTTTATTATAAAAATAAAAATGTGAGTACACTTGATCACCGATTTTTTTAAGAGATGGAAAAGATATAATTTACACACAAACTTGCGTAATGATTTGAGCTTATAAAATTTACATAAACTTGCTCACAAAATTATCTTTGACAAACAGTAGTTTGAGGCTATTTTGTCTGTAAATTATATAGTCATTAATTAAATGAAACAAATATTAATCAATTTACAGTAGGATAACAATTCAATTATCAAATTATTCTTAGTAAAGAGCATATTTGAAATGAATGTCCAAAAAGTTTTGAAAGTTGCTTTTGATCAAGAGCAAATTTGAAATTTTTTTGGACATCCATTATGGGACGGCGAGAGTATTTTCCATTATTGTATGCATAAACTTTATTTGCCAAGAGCATAACATTAATGGGGTAAAAACTTTGAAAATCAAGTATGCATTAAATGCATAAACACAATTTGAGTTCTCAAGTTATAGCTTGTAATGAGAAGTTCATTACCTATTCTTTGGTAAAACAATTTTGATATCATCTGCCATCCCATAAATCCACTAAAAAAATAAAAATGTTAAATAAGGATTATGAATTTAGTTGTCCATGCGATCCCATTTTAGAGAATTAAAATTTCGTTATAAAAAGAGAGCTAATATCAAATCTATTTTTCATGAAAATTGATTTACCACTCTTTCTGTGGGGCCTATATGTAGAATAAAATAAAAACAAATAGAAATAATCAATACAGAAATTAAACCCTTCAAGAAAAAAATATGATGCACACCAACTGATTAAATTTATCTACCAAAGAACTCACTCGATTCGAAATTGAAATTAATGAATGAAATTTAGTACTTCCTTTGTGTTTTAAATAATGTTTTTAAAAAAATCAAATTTGCTTTTAATCAAAAGTAAATCTGAAATTTGAACATTTATTTTGGGACGGAGGAGAAGTATCGATCAAAATAGTCATTAGGACTATTCACACAACCCCGCTGAATCACAAAAGAAGTTAACGTTATTTGTAGCGCTAAAAAGAATACTAACTTTTGTCAAAACACAAAAGCCTAAGGTTGTATATAGCTAAAATAGTTTACATCAAAGTAAAAAACTGTCTAAAACTTAAAAAAAAAAAAAAAGTAAATGAAACAAGAAAAAAAATAAAACGTCGAATTTTGTGACTTGCCTTCGCATCTCTATTCATGTATTTCGTGACCTTTCCTGTATAAAGGGTGAAACTAAACACTCAATTTAAGTATTAGCATCAAGTTGATCAACATAGCCTTGAGAGGGATGAATATATGAATTCTTGAATGATTTACTTTTGAGATCAAACAACAAAATGCGGTGGCTGAATTCCAATAAAATTTCATCCTCTGTTGACATATATAATAGTGTCGGATACATGAATTTTCATGAACTATCAAGATAAGAAAAGCTACCCAGTTTAGTCCAAGACTCACTCACACCATAAACTTTCATTATCCATACATCCATATGAGATTGATGGCATCCAGACAGTAGGAAAAGACATTTTTCAAGAATATTCAAACTCAACGAATGTAGAATAAAATAAAAACAAATAGAAATAAGCAATACAAACAACAAACCCTTCAAGAAAAAAAATATGATGCACACCAACTGAATAAATTTATCTACTAAAGAACTCACTCGATACGAAATAGAAATTAATGAATGAAATTTAGTACTTCCTTTGTGTCAAGAATAATTTTTTTTTTAAAAAAATGAAATTTGCTTTTAATCAAAAGTAAGTCTGAAATTTGAACATTTATTTTGGGACGGAGGAGAAGTATCGATCAAAATAGTCATTTGGACTATTCACACAACCCCGCTGAATCACAAAAGAAGTTAACGTTATTAGTAGCGCTAATGTAGTTACTTAGGAAATAGAAATTAGTTGAGAATAAATATTAGATTCATAAGATAATTGAATGAAGATTTTCATGATTGCGGAGATCTCTTTTTGTTTAAAAACAAATTGAGATTTGAAATGATTTGCTGATAAAACTCATACATATCTAATCTGTCAATTAAAAAAGTTCAATTCTTCTAATCTTAGATTAAATTTAAATTTCAAATAATTTTAAATTTAAATCAACTATTAAAATTATAATCTTGACCTTAAATGAGTTTGACTTGAAATAATTGACCAACGGGAGAATTACATAATGCCATGTCATAATAGTGACATGGCTTAATGTGGGGATCTAAATGTTTGTCTTTTAATATATTATTTAAATAGATGTAGCCAAAATTTTGTAGCGACAATAGTCTCTGTCTTAAATTAAAAAAACAAAAAAGAAATATTACTTTAAAATGTTAATTTATAATTCAATAAGGTAAGAATTTCTAAAGCAAATTATGTCATGGTCATAATTAATTAAATTTATAATTAGTAATCATGATGGATTAGTGAAAGTTTTATTGTATACAGTGCCTTCCTAAAATTATTGTTAACTCTTCAAAATATCAAAGAATAGTGATATCAATTTAAATGCGCAATGGATAAGTAAAAATATAGTGTCAATAGCCTCTTCCTATTTAAGCTATTATTATCAAATATTAGTCAATATTAAATTAAGTTGACTAAAATGTTAAGATAAAATTTTTAATTTGGGTTGGAAGAAATATCACTCGACAGAAAGAAAATTAAAAGATAATATGTCCGTGATCAATTTCTTGTTAACCTTATTATTATTTTACAACTTTATTATAGTCTATAAAAGATGAAACCTTACAATTATGTTGCTATGCTTCGTAATAATATAAAATATTTTGTTACGATATTATACTCTCTCGGTCCCAAATTAGATGACATTTTTTAATTAAAAATTTATTTTGAAAATAATAATTTTTAATAAATAAAATCGTAAATATTCTTGTTAGTTGATGTTCACTTTCGAACTTTTGGTTTTTCAAAAAATACAATGAAATCTGATTTATTTATTATTAAAATAAATTATTCATGGACGTTTTTTTTAATGTTTTAAAAGATTATTTATTTGGAAAAAATATTAGATCACTCAATTTGCACCAGTGGAAATAGATAATAGTGGTTAGCCTTAGGTGATATATTAATAGGAATATTAAGAATTTTTTTACTTCAAATTTGGAACTTTAAAGGTACATCTTTGTAGATATGCAAATTTGAATAGAAAGATACAATAATAACACTTTTTTATGATATAATATGTTTAGATAACTTTTTTTACGATATAATATGTTTTAGATAACTTATTTCAAGGTAAAAATATACTATTTGTCATAAAGTTTTGAATCAATTCAAACTAAACAAATATGAAAGTAAAATTTTTAGATTGATATTTTATTTAATTTGAAGCATACATTATTGAGCATTTAAAATTAGTTAATACTTTAGTTTTTAATTTGATTTGACTTATTATAATTTTAATCATGGTATCATTCCACTTGTGGTAGTTAATATTTGAGAAGAAAAGGAAAATAATGAATATAAGAACTCAATTTTATTGTTTTCTTCAAAAAAACTTAATATTTTAACTGATTTCTAATTTATGATTTTTTTTCTTGTATATAAAAACTCTAATGTTTGTTCTTATAATTCAGTTGAAATAATATTTCGAATTTGTACAACTTTTAAGAACAACTCAAAGTAACCAAACATGGAAGTAAAAGTTTAATATTTTTATTTAGTTTGAAGCAAACATGATGAGAACTTAATATTTATTTAATACTTTTAGCTCTTAATTCAATAGTCTCTCTATCCCCCAAAAAAAAAAAAAAGTCATATTTAGTTATTATGACCCACTCAAATAAATTTTAAATCATTTATATAAAAGTATAAAATAAACGGTACGAAAAGTCAGAGAATAAAGCCTTATATGTATATTATGCTTAAACACACACAATCAACGAAGCCAATGACATCTACATAAAATGGGGTAAAAACATTGAAAAATTTGATAAAACACAATTTGAGGTGCACTCGCGCCTGTTGTTGTTCATTGCCTTTCTTTGGAGCAACTTTCTTGATCTCATCTCCCATCTCATCCTATAACAAAAGTAAAGAGATCATTCATGAGTTTGAAAAATGGAGCATTATTTTAGAGAATTAAAATTTCGTTATAAAAAGAGAGCTAAAATCAAATCTATTTTTCATGAAAATTGATTTACCACTCTTTGTGTGGGGCCTATATGTAGAATAAAATAAAAACAAATAGAAATAAGCAATACAAACAACAAACCCTTCAAGAAAAAAAATATGATGCACACCAACTGAATAAATTTATCTACCAAAGAACTCACTCGATTCGAAATAGAAATTAATGAATGAAATTTAGTACTTCCTTTGTGTTTAGAATAATGTTTTAAAAAAATCAAATTTGCTTTTAATCAAAAGTAAATCTGAAATTTGAACATTTATTTTGGTACGGAGGAGAAGTATCGATCAAAATAGCCATTTGGACTATTCACACAACCCCGCTGAATCACAAAAGAAGTTAACATTATTAGTAGCGCTAAAAAGAATACTAATGTTAAAAAGAATACTAACTTTTGTCAAAACACAAAAGCCTAATGTTGTATATAGCTAAAAATAGCTTACATCAAAGTAAAATACTGTCTAAAACTTAAACAAAAAACAAGTAAACGAAAAAAGAAAAAAAATAAAACGTCAAATTTTGTGACTTGCCTTCGCATCTCTATTCATGTATTTCGTGACCTTTATTTACTCTGAAACTTCTAGTGCTTGAATAATACAAAAGCCTAATGATGTATATAGCTAAAATAGCTTACATCATGGTAAAAAACTGTCTAAATAGGATACAAATTCCAATAAATTATCATAGAAGAAGGTACATATATCTCTTGAAACATTATGAGTTTGATGAAGTATATGTAAAAATGGCTATAAAAAAATAAGTATTACTCCCTCCGTCCCAAAATTAATGTTAAAAAGAATACTAACTTTTGTCAAAACACAAAAGCCTAATGTTGTACTCCCTCCGTCCCAGCCTAGTGTGAACCAAAATATTGGGCACACCGATTAAGAAAAAGTAAGAGAGAGAAAAAGTGGAAAGAGAATGTTGTGAGTGTAAAAGTAAAATAGGAGAGAGAATGAGTGGAAGGAATAGTTAGGAGAGAGAATTTTGTAAGTGTAAAAATAAAATAGGAGAGAGAATGAGTGGGGTAAATAGTGAAGATTTCCTTCCATTTTGGGCAGTTCACACTCGGCTGGGACGGACCAAAAGGGAAATAAGTGTACACACGGCTGGGACGGAGGGAGTATATAGCTAAAATAGCTTACATCAAGGTAAAAAACTGTCTAAAACTTAAACAAAAAGTAAGTAAACGAAAAAAGAAAAAAAATTAAACGTCAAATTTTGCGACTTGCCTTGGCATCTCTATTCATGCATTTCGTGACCTTTCCTGTATAAAGGGTGAAACTAAACTCTCAATGCAAGTATTTGCATTAAGTTGATCAACATAGCCTTAAGAGGGATGGATATATGGATTCTTGAATGATTTACTTTTGAGATCAAACAAAAAAATGCGGTGGTTGAATTCCAATAAAATTGCATCCTCTGTTGACATATATAATAGTGTCGGATACATGAATTTCCACGAACTATCAAGATAAGGAAAGCTAGCCAGTTTAGTCCAAGACTCACTCACACCATAAACTTTCATTGTCCATACATCCATATGAGATTGATGGCATCCAGACAGTAGGAAAAGACATTTTTCAAGAATATTCAAACTCAACGAATGTAGAATAAAATAAAAACGAATATAAATAAGCAATACAAATTAATGAATGAAATTTAGTACTTCCTTTGTGTCAAGAATAATCTTTTTTAAAAAAATCAAATTTGCTTTTAATCAAAAGTAAATCTGAAATTTGAACATTTATTTAGGGACGGAGGAGAAGTATCGATCAAAATAGCCATTTGAACTATTCACACAACCCCGCTAAATCACAAAAGAAGCTAACGTTATTAGTAGCGCTAATGTAGTTACTTAGGAAATGGAAATTAGTTGAGAATAAATATTAGATTCATAAGATAATTGAACGGAGATTTTCATGATTGCGGAGATCTCTTTTTGTTTAAAATCAAATTGAGATTTGAAATGATTTGCTGATAAAACTCATACCTATCTAATCTGTCAATCAAAAAAGCTCAATTCTTCTAATTTTAGATTGAACTCAAATTTCAAATAATTTTAAATTTAAATCAACAATTAAAATTATAATCTTAACCTTAAATGAGTTTGACTTGAAATAATTGACCAATGGGAGAATTAAATAATGCCATGTCATAATATTGACATGGCTTAATGCGAGGGCTCTAAATGTTTGTCTTTTAATATATTATATAGATAGATGTAGTGAAAATTTTGTATCGACAATAGTCTCTCTCTTAAATTAAAAAAAGAAAAAAAAATATTACTTTAAAATGTTAATTTATAATTCAATAAGGTAAGAATTTCAAAAGCTAATAATGTCATGGTCATAATTAATTAAATTTATAATTAGTAATCGTGGTGGATTAGTGAAAGTTTTATTGTATACAGTGCCTTCCTAAAATTATTGTTAACTCTTCAAAATGTCAAAGAATAGTGATGTCAATTTAAATGCACAATGGATAAGTAAAAATATAGTGTCAATAGCCTCTCCCTATTTAAGTTATTATTATCAAATATTAGTCAATATTAAATTAAGTTGACTAAAATGTTAAGACAAAATTTTTAATTTGGGACGGGAGAAATATCACTCGACAGAAAGAAAATTAAAAGATAATATGTCCGTGATCAATTTCTTGTTATCCTTATTATTATTTTATAGGTTTATTATAGTCTATCGAAAGATGAAATCTTACAATTATGTTGCTATGCTTCGTAAGAATATAAAATATTTTGTTACGATATTATACTCTATCGGTCCCAAAATAGATGACATTTTTTAATTTAAGATTTATTTTGAAAATGATAATGTTTAATAAATAAAATCGTAAATATTCTTGTTAGTTGATGTTCACTTTCGAACTTTTAGTTTTGCAAACGATACAATGAAATATGATTTATTTATTATTAAAATAAATTATTCATGAACGTTTTATTTTTTATTGTTTTAAAAGATAATTTATTTTGAAAAAAATATTAGATCATTCAATTTGCAACAGTGGTAATAGATAATAGTGGTTAGCCTTAGGTGATATATTAATACGAATAGTAAGAATTTGGAACTTTAAAGGTACATCTTTGTAGATATGCAAATTTGAATAGAAAGATACATTAATAACACTTTTTTATGATATAATATGCTTAGATAACTTTATTTTACGATATAATATGTTTTAGATAACTTATTTCAAGGTAAAAATATACTATTTGTCTTAAAGTTTTGAATCAATTCAAAATAAACAAATATGAAAGTAAAATTTTTAGAATGATATTTTATTCAGTTTGAAGCATACATTATAGAGCATTTAAAATTAGTTAATACTTTTAGTTTTTAATTTGATTTGATTTATTATAATTTTAATCATGGTATCATTCCACTTGAGGTAGTTAATATTTGAGAAGAAAAGGAAAATAAAGAATATAAGAACTCAATCTTAATGTTTTCTTCAGAAAAACTTAATATTTTAACTGATTTCTAATTTATGATTTTTTTTCTTGTATATAAAAACTCTAATGTTTGTTCTTATAATTCAGTTCAAATGATATTTCGAATTTGTACAACTTTTAAGAACAACTCAAAGCAACCAAACATGGAAGTAAAAGTTTAATATTTTTATTTAGTTTGAAGCAAACATGATGAGAACTTAATATTTATTTAATACTTTTAGCTCTTAATTCAATATTCTCTCTATCCCAAAAAAAAAAATAGTCATATTTAGTTATTATGACCCACTCAAATAAATTTTAAATCATTTATATAAAAGTATAGAATAAACGGTACGGAAAGTCAGAGAATAAATCCTTATATGTATATTATGCTTAAACACACACAATCAATGAAGCCAATGACATCTACATAAAATAGGGTAAAAACATAGAAAAAATTGATAAAACAAAATTTGAGGTGCACTCGCGCCCGGTTGTTCATTGCTTTTCTTTGGAGCAACTTTCTTGATCTCATCTCCCATCTCATCCTATAACAAAAGTATATAGATCATTCATGAGTTTGAAAAATGGAGCATTATTTCAGAGAATTAAAATTTCGATATAAAAAGAGAGCTAATATCAAATCTATTTTTCAAGAAAATTGATTTGCCACTCTTTGTGTGGGGCCTATATATAGAATAAAATAAAAACAAATAGAAATAAGCAATACAAACACTAAAACCCTTCAAGAAAAAAAAATATGATACACACCAACTGAATAAATTTATATACTAAAGCGATTCAAAATAGAAATTAATGAATGAAATTTAGTACTTCCTTTGCGTTTAGAATAATGTTTTAAAAAAAATCAAATTTACTTTTAATCAAAAGTAAATCTGAAATTTGAACATTTATTTTGGGACGGAGGAGAAGTATCGATCAAAATAGCCATTTGAACTATTCACACAACCCCGCTGAATCACAAAAGAATTTAACGTTATTAGTAGCGCTAAAAAGAATACTAACTTTTGTCAAAACACAAAAGCCTAATGTTGTATATAGCTAAAATAGCTTACATCAAAGTAAAAAACTGTCTAAAACTTAAACAAAAAATAAGTAAACGAAAAAAGAAAAAAAATAAAACGTCAAATTTTGTGACTTGCCTTCGCATCTCTATTCATGTTTCCTGATCTTTCCTGTATAAAGGGTGAAACTAAACTCTCAATGTAAGTATTAGCATCAAGTTGATCAACATAGCCTTGAGAGGGATGAATATATGGATTCTTGAATGATTTACTTTTGAGATCAAACAACAAAATGCGGTGGTTGAATTCCAATAAAATTTCATTCTCTGTTGACATATATAATAGTGTTAGTTACATGAATTTCCACGAACTATCAAGATAAGGAAAGCTAGCCAGTTTAGTCCAAGACTCACTCACACCATAAACTTTCATTATCCATACATCCATATGAGATTGATGGCATCCAGACAGTAGGAAAAGACATTTTTCAAGAATATTCAAACTCAACGAATGTAGAATAAAATAAAAACAAATAGAAATAAGCAATACAAACAACAAACCCTTCAAGAAAAAAAATATGATGCACACCAACTGAATAAATTTATCTACTAAAGAACTCACTCGATTCGAAATAGAAATTAATGAATGAAATTTAGTACTTCCTTTGTGTCAAGAATAATCTTTTAAAAAAAAATCAAATTTGCTTTTAATCAAAAATAAATCTGAAATTTGAACATTTATTTTGAGACGGAGGAGAAGTATCGATCAAAATAGCCATTTGGACTATTCACACAACCCCGCTGAACCACAAAAGAAGTTAACGTTATTAGTAGCGCTAATGTAGTTACTTAGGAAATAGAAATTAGTTTAGAATAAATATTAGATTCATAAGATAATTGAATGGATATTTTCATGATTGCGGAGATCTCTTTTTGTTTAAAAACAAATTGAGATTTGAAATGATTTGCTGATAAAACTCATACTTATCTAATCTGTCAATCAAAAAAGTTCAATTATTCCAATTTTAGATTGAATTCAAATTTCAAATAATTTTAAATTTAAATCAACTATTAAAATTATAATCTTGACCTTAAATGAGTTTGACTTGAAATAATTGACCAATGGAAGAATTACATAATGCCATGTCATAATAGTGACATAGCTTAATGTGAGGGCTCTAAATGTTTGTCTTTTAATATATTATATAGATATATAGATAGATGTAGTGAAAATTTTGTAGTCTCTCTCTTAAATTAAAAAAAGAAAAAGAAATATTACTTTAAAATGTTAATTTATAATTCAATAAAGTAAGAATTTCAAAAGCTTATTATGTCATGGTCATAATTAATTAAATTTTTAATTAGTAATCACGGTGAATTAGTGAAAGTTTTATTGTATACATTGCCTTCCTAATATTATTGTTAACTCTTCAAAATGTCAAAGAATAGTGATGTCAATTTAAATGTGCAATGGATAAGTAAAAATATAGTGTCAATAGCCTCTCCCTATTTATGTTATTATTATAAAATATTAGTCAATATTAAATTAAGTTGACTAAAATGTTCGATAAAATTTTTAATTTGGGACGGAAGAAATATCACTCGACAGAAAGAAAATTAAAAGATAATATGTCCGTGATCAATTTCTTGTTATCCTTATTATTATTTTACAGCTTTATTATAGTCTATCAAAAGATGAAATCTTACAATTATGTTGCTATGCTTCGTAAGAATATAAAATATTTTGTTACGATATTATACTCTCTCGGTCCCAAAATAGATGACATTTTTTAATTTAAGATTTATTTTGAAAATGATAATTTTTAATAAATAAAATCGTAAATATTCTTGTTAGTTGATGTTCACTTTCGAACTTTTAGTTTTGCATAAAATACAATGAAATATGATTTATTTATTATTAATATAAATTATTCATGAACATTTTTTTAATGTTTTAAATGATTATTTATTTTGAAAAAAAAATTTAGATCATTCAATTTGCAACAGAGGAAATAGATAATAGTGGTTAGCCTTAGGTGATAAAAATACGAATAGTAAGAATCTTTTTTACTTCAAATTTGGAACTTTAAAGGTACATCTTTGTAGATATGCAAATTTGAATAGAAAGATACAATAAGAACACTTTTTTATGATATAATATGTTTAGATAACTTTTTTTTACGATATAATATGTTTTAGATAACTTATTTCAAGGTAAAAATATACTATTTGTCATAAAGTTTTGAATCAATTCAAACTAAACAAATATGAAAGTAAAATTTTTAGATTGATATTTTATTCAGTTTGAAGCATACATTATTGAGCATTTAAAATTAGTTAATACTTTTAGTTTTTAATTTGATTTGATTTATTATAATTTTAATCATGGTATGATTCCACTTGTGGTAGTTAATATTTGAGAAGAAAAGGAAAATAAAGAATATAAGAACTCAATCTTAATGTTTTCTTCAGAAAAACTTAATATTTTAATTGATTTCTAATTTATGATTTTTTTCTTGTATATAAAAACTCTAATGTTTGTTCTTATAATTCAGTTGAAATGATATTTCGAATTTGTACAACTTATAAGAACAACTCAAAGTAACCAAACATGGAAGTAAAAGTTTAATATTTTTATTTAGTTTGAAGCAAACATGATGAGAACTTAATATTTATTTAATACTTTTAGCTCTTAATTCAATATTCTCTCTATCCCAAAAAAAAAATAGTCATATTTAGTTATTATGACCCACTCAAATAAATTTTAAATCATTTATATAAAAGTATAAAATAAACGGTACCGAAAGTCAGAGAATAAAGCCTTATATGTATATTATGCTTAAACACACACAATCAATGAAGCCAATGACATCTACATAAAATGGGGTAAAAACATTGAAAAAATTGATAAAACACAATTTGAGGTGCACTCGCGCCCTGTTGTTGTTCATTGCTTTTCTTTGGAGCAACTTTCTTGATCTCATCTCCCATCTCATCCTATAACAAAAGTATAGAGATCATTCATGAGTTTGAAAAATGGAGCATTATTTTAGAGAATTAAAATTTCGTTATAAAAAGAGAGCTAATATCAAATCTATTTTTCATGAAAATTGATTTACCACTCTTTGTGTGGGGCCTATATGTAGAATAAAATAAAAACAAATAGAAATAAGCAATACAAACAACAAACCCTTCAAGAAAAAAAAATATGATGCACACCAACCGAATAAATTTATATACTAAAGAACTCACTCGATTAAAAATAGATTTTAATGAATGAAATTTAGTACTTCCTTTGCATTTAGAATAATGTTTTAAAAAAATCAACTTTACTTTTAATCAAAAGTAAATCTGAAATTTGAACATTTATTTTGGGACGGAGGAGAAGTATCGATCAAAATAGCCATTTGGACTATTCACACAACCCCGCTGAATCACAAAAGAATTTAACGTTATTAGTAGCGCTAAAAAGAATACTAACTTTTGTCAAAACACAAAAGCCTAATGTTGTATATAGCTAAAATAGCTTACATCAAAGTAAAAAACTGCCTAAAACTTAAACAAAAAATAAGTAAACGAAAAGAGAAAAAAAATAAAATGTCAAATTTTGTGACTTGCCTTCGCATCTCTATTCATGTTTCCTGATCTTTCCTGTATAAAGGGTGAAACTAAACTCTCAATGTAAGTATTAGCATCAAGTTGATCAACATAGCCTTTAGAGGGATGAATATATGGATTCTTGAATGATTTACTTTTGAGATCAAACAACAAAATGCGGTGGTTGAATTCCAATAAAATTTCATTCTCTGTTGACGTATATAATAGTGTTAGTTACATGAATTTCCACTAACTATCAAGATAAGGAAAGCTAGCCAGTTTAGTCCAAGACTCACTCACACCATGAACTTTCATTATCCATACATCCATATGAGATTGATGGCATCCAGACAGTAGGAAAAGACATTTTTCAAGAATATTCAAACTCAACGAATGTAGAATAAAATAAAAACAAATAGAATTAAGCAATACAAACAACAAACCCTTCAAGAAAAAAAAATATGATGCACACCAACTGAATAAATATATCTACTAAAGAACTCACTCGATTCGAAATAGAAATTAATGAATGAAATTTAGTACTTCCTTTGTGTCAAGAATAATCTTTTAAAAAAAAAACAAATTTTCTTTTAATCAAAAGTAAATCTGAAATTTGAACATTTATTTTGGGACGGCGGAGAAGTATCGATCAAAATAGCCATTTGGACTATTCACACAACCCCACTGAATCACAAAAGAAGTTAACATTATTAGTAGCGCTAATGTAGTTACTTAGGAAATAGAAATTTGTTGAGAATAAATATTAGATTCATAAGATAATTGAATGGATATTTTCATGATTGCGGGGATCTCTTTTTGTTTAAAAACAAATTGAGATTTGAAATGATTTGCTGATAAAACTCATACTTATCTAATCTGTCAATCAAAAAAGTTCAATTATTCCAATTTTAGATTGAATTCAAATTTCCAATAATTTTAAATTTAAATCAACTATTAAAATTATAATCTTGACCTTAAATGAGTTTGACTTGAAATAATTGACCAATGGAAGAATTACATAATGCCATGTCATAATAGTGACATAGCTTAATGTGAGGGCTCTAAATGTTTGTCTTTTAATATATTATATAGATATATAGATAGATGTAGTGAAAATTTTGTAGTCTCTCTCTTAAATTAAAAAAAGAAAAAGAAATATTACTTTAAAATGTTAATTTATAATTCAATAAAGTAAGAATTCCAAAAGCTAATTATGTCATGGTCATAATTAATTTAATTTTTAATTAGTAATCACGGTGAATTAGTGAAAGTTTTATTGTATACATTGCCTTCCTAATATTATTGTTAACTCTTCAAAATGTCAAAGAATAGTGATGTCAATTTAAATGTGCAATGGATAAGTAAAAATATAGTGTCAATAGCCTCTCCCTATTTATGTTATTATTATAAAATATTAGTCAATATTAAATTAAGTTGACTAAAATGTTCGATAAAATTTTTAATTTGGGACGGAAGAAATATCACTCGACAGAAAGAAAATTAAAAGATAATATGTCCGTGATCAATTTCTTGTTATCCTTATTATTATTTTACAGCTTTATTATAGTCTATCAAAAGATGAAATCTTACAATTATGTTGCTATGCTTCGTAAGAATATAAAATATTTTGTTACGATATTATACTCTCTCGGTCCCAAAATAGATGACATTTTTTAATTTAAGATTTATTTTGAAAATGATAATTTTTAATAAATAAAATCGTAAATATTCTTGTTAGTTGATGTTCACTTTCGAACTTTTAGTTTTGCATAAAATACAATGAAATATGATTTATTTATTATTAATATAAATTATTCATGAACATTTTTTTAATGTTTTAAATGATTATTTATTTTGAAAAAAAAATTTAGATCATTCAATTTGCAACAGAGGAAATAGATAATAGTGGTTAGCCTTAGGTGATAAAAATACGAATAGTAAGAATCTTTTTTACTTCAAATTTGGAACTTTAAAGGTACATCTTTGTAGATATGCAAATTTGAATAGAAAGATACAATAAGAACACTTTTTTATGATATAATATGTTTAGATAACTTTTTTTACGATATAATATGTTTTAGATAACTTATTTCAAGGTAAAAATATACTATTTGTCATAAAGTTTTGATTATTTTCAAACTAAACAAATATGAAAGTAAAATTTTTAGATTGATATTTTATTCAGTTTGAAGCATACATTATTGAGCATTTAAAATTAGTTAATACTTTTAGTTTTTAATTTGATTTGATTTATTATAATTTTAATCATGGTATGATTCCACTTGTGGTAGTTAATATTTGAGAAGAAAAGGAAAATAAAGAATATAAGAACTCAATCTTAATGTTTTCTTCAGAAAAACTTAATATTTTAATTGATTTCTAATTTATGATTTTTTTCTTGTATATAAAAACTCTAATGTTTGTTCTTATAATTCAGTTGAAATGATATTTCGAATTTGTACAACTTATAAGAACAACTCAAAGTAACCAAACATGGAAGTAAAAGTTTAATATTTTTATTTAGTTTGAAGCAAACATGATGAGAACTTAATATTTATTTAATACTTTTAGCTCTTAATTCAATATTCTCTCTATCCCAAAAAAAAATAGTCATATTTAGTTATTATGACCCACTCAAATAAATTTTAAATCATTTATATAAAAGTATAAAATAAACGGTACCGAAAGTCAGAGAATAAAGCCTTATATGTATATTATGCTTAAACACACACAATCAATGAAGCCAATGACATCTACATAAAATGGGGTAAAAACATTGAAAAAAAATTGATAAAACACAATTTGAGGTGCACTCACGCCCTGTTGTTGTTCATTGCTTTTCTTTGGAGCAACTTTCTTGATCTCATCTCCCATCTCATCCTATAACAAAAGTATAGAGATCATTCATGAGTTTGAAAAATGGAGTATTATTTTAGAGAATTAAAATTTCGTTATAAAAAGAGAGCTAATATCAAATCTATTTTTCATGAAAATTGATTTACCACTCGTTGTGTGGGGCCTATATGTAGAATAAAATAAAAATAAATAGAAATAAGCAATACAAACAACAAACCCTTCAAGAAAAAAAAATATGATGCACACCAACTGAATAAATTTATATACTAAAGAACTCACTCGATTCAAAATAGAAATTAATGAATGAAATTTAGTACTTCCTTTGCGTTTAGAATAATGTTTTTTAAAAAAATCAAATTTTCTTTTAATCAAAATAAATCTGAAATTTGAACATTTATTTTGGGACGGAGGAGAAGTATCGATCAAAATAGCCATTTGGACTATTCACACAACCCCGCTGAATCACAAAAGAATTTAACGTTATTAGTAGCGCTAAAAAGAATACTAACTTTTGTCAAAACACAAAAGCCTAATGTTGTATATAGCTAAAATAGCTTACATCAAAGTAAAAAACTGCCTAAAACTTAAACAAAAAATAAGTAAACGAAAAGAGAAAAAAAAATAAAATGTCAAATTTTGTGACTTGCCTTCGCATCTCTATTCATGTTTCCTGATCTTTCCTGTATAAAGGGTGAAACTAAACTCTCAATGTAAGTATTAGCATCAAGTTGATCAACATAGCCTTTAGAGGGATGAATATATGGATTCTTGAATGATTTACTTTTGAGATCAAACAACAAAATGCGGTGGTTGAATTCCAATAAAATTTCATTCTCTGTTGACGTATATAATAGTGTTAGTTACATGAATTTCCACGAACTATCAAGATAAGGAAAGCCAGCCAGTTTAGTCCAAGACTCACTCACACCATGAACTTTCATTATCCATACATCCATATGAGATTGATGGCATCCAGACAGTAGGAAAAGACATTTTTCAAGAATATTCAAACTCAACGAATGTAGAATAAAATAAAAACAAATAGAATTAAGCAATACAAACAACAAACCCTTCAAGAAAAAAAAATATGATGCACACCAACTGAATAAATTTATCTACTAAAGAACTCACTCGATTCGAAATAGAAATTAATGAATGAAATTTAGTACTTCCTTTGTGTCAAGAATAATCTTTTAAAAAAAATCAAATTTTCTTTTAATAAAAAATAAATCTGAAATTTGAACATTTATTTTGGGACGGAGGAGAAGTATCGATCAAAATAGCCATTTGGACTATTCACACAACCCCGCTGAACCACAAAAGAAGTTAACGTTATTAGTAGCGCTAATGTAGTTACTTAGGAAATAGAAATTAGTTGAGAATAAATATTAGATTCATAAGATAATTGAATGGATATTTTCATGATTGCGGGGATCTCTTTTTGTTTAAAAACAAATTGAGATTTGAAATGATTTGCTGATAAAACTCATACTTATCTAATCTGTCAATCAAAAAAGTTCAATTATTCCAATTTAAATAATTTTAAATTTAAATCAACTATTAAAATTATAATCTTGACCTTAAATGAGTTTGACTTGAAATAATTGACCAATGGAAGAATTACATAATGCCATGTCATAATAGTGACATAGCTTAATGTGAGGGCTCTAAATGTTTGTCTTTTAATATATTATATAGATATATAGATAGATGTAGTGAAAATTTTGTAGTCTCTCTCTTAAATTAAAAAAAGAAAAAGAAATATTACTTTAAAATGTTAATTTATAATTCAATAAAGTAAGAATTTCAAAAGCGAATTATGTCATGGTCATAATTAATTAAATTTTTAATTAGTAGTCATGGTGAATTAGTGAAAGTTTTATTGTATACATTGCCTTCCTAAAATTATTGTTAACTCTTTAAAATGTCAAAGAATAGTGATGTCAATTTAAATACACAATGGATAAGTAAAAATATAGTGTCAATAGCCTCTCCCTATTTAAGTTATTACTATCAAATATTAGTCAATATTGAATTAAGTTGACTAAAATGTTAAGATAAAATTGTTAATTTGGGACGGAAGAAATATCACTCGACAGAAAGAAAATTAAAAGATAATATGTCCGTGATCAATTTCTTGTTATCCTTATTATTATTTTACAGGTTTATTATAGTCTATCAAAAGATGAAATCTTAAAATTATGTTGCTATGCTTCGTAAGAATATAAAATATTTTGTTACGATATTATACTCTCTCGGTCCCAAAATAGATGACATTTTTTAATCTAAGATTTATTTTAAAAATGATAATTTTTAATAAATAAAATCGTAAATATTCTTGTTAGTTGTTGTTCACTTTCGAACTTTTTGTTTTGCATAAAATACAATGAAATATGATTTATTTATTATTAATATAAATTATTTATGAACGTTTTTTTTATTGTTTTAAAAGATTATTTATTTTGAAAAAAAATATTAGATAATTCAATTTGCAACAGAGGAAATAGATAATAGTGGTTAGCCTTAGGTGATAAAAATACGAATAGTAAGAATCATTTTTACTTCAAATTTGTAACTTTAAAGGTACATCTTTGTAGATATGCAAATTTAAATAGAAAGATTCAATAAGAACACTTTTTTATGATATAAAATGTTTAGATAACTTTTTTTACGATATAATATGTTTTAGATAACTTATTTCAAGTTAAAAATATACTATTTGTCATAAAGTTTTGAATCAATTCAAACTAAACAAATATGAAAGTAAAATTTTTAGATTGATATTTTATTCAGTTTGAAGCATACATTATTGAGAATTTAAAATTAGTTAATACTTTTAGTTTTTAATTTGATTTGATTTATTATAATTTTAATCATGGTATCATTCCACTTGTGGTAGTTAATATTTGAGAACAAAAGGAAAATAAAGAATATAAGAACTCAATCTTAATGTTTTCTTCATAAAAACATAATATTTTAACTGATTTCTAATTTATGATTTTTTTTCTTGTATATAAAAACTCTAATGTTTGTTCTTATAATTCAGTTGAAATGATATTTCGAATTTGTACAACTTTTAAGAACAACTCAAAGTAACCAAACATGGAAGTAAAAGTTTAATATTTTTATTTAGTTTGAAGCAAACATGATGAGAACTTAATATTTATTTAATACTTTTAGCTCTTAATTCAATATTCTCTCTATCCCAAAAAAAATAGTCATATTTAGTTATTATGACCCACTCAAATAAATTTTAAATTATTTATATAAAAGTATAAAATAAACGGTACGGAAAGTCAGAGAATAAAGCCTTATATGTATATTATGCTTAAACACACACAATCAATGAAGCCAATGACATCTGCATAAAATGGGGTAAAAACATTGAAAAAATTGATAAAACACAATTTGAGGTGCACTCGTGCCCTGTTGTTGTTCATTGCTTTTCTTTGGAGCAACTTTCTTGATCTCATCTACCATCTCATCCTATAACAAAACTATAGAGATCATTCATGAGTTTGAAAAATGGAGCATTATTTTAGAGAATTAAAATTTGGTTATAAAATGAGAGCTAATATCAAATCTATTTTTCATGAAAATTGATTTACCTCTCTTTGTGTGGGGCCTATATGTAGAATAAAATAAAAACAAATAGAAATAAGCAATACAAACAACAAACCCTTCAAGAAAAAAAATATGATGCACTTATATACTAAAGAACTCACTCGATTCAAAATAGAAATTAATGAATGAAATTTAGTACTTCCTTTGCGTTTAGAGTAATGTTTTAAAAAAAAAAAATCAAACTTGCTTTTAATCAAAAGTAAATCTGAAATTTGAACATTTATTTTGGGACGGAGGAGAAGTATCGATCAAAATAGCCATTTGAACTATTCACACAACCCCGCTGAATCACAAAAGAATTTAACGTTATTAGTAGCGCTAAAAAGAATACTAACTTTTGTCAAAACACAAAAGCCTAATGTTGTATATAGCTAAAATAGCTTACATCAAAGTAAAAAACTGTCTAAAACTTAAACAAAAAATAAGTAAACGAAAAAAGAAAAAAAATAAAACGTCAAATTTTGTGACTTGCCTTCGCATCTCTATTCATGTTTCCTGATCTTTCCTGTATAAAGGGTGAAACTAAACTCTCAATGTAAGTATTAGCATCAAGTTGATCAACATAGCCTTGAGAGGGATGAATATATGGATTCTTGAATGATTTACTTTTGAGATCAAACAACAAAATGCGGTGGTTGAATTCCAATAAAATTTCATTCTCTGTTGTCATATATAATAGTGTTAGTTATGTTGTGGATATAGCCCTCCACTACCCAAGCAAACCCACAAGAATAATAAGAGCACACAAAACAAAGCACAAGAAATCAAAGCACAGAAAAGACACAGAAATTGTTTACCCAGTCCACCAATATGTTTGGCTACGTCTGGGGGCACTACCAAGCCAGGATCTTGCACTATAATATGTTTGTATGAAGTTACAATGTGTTTAGGGGCGGAACTTTGCTTAAATATATGCCAAGGAACAAAACCTAACCCTAGATGGACAAAGGAACCCAAAAATTGGCCTAAAACCGGGCCCAGAATTTTCCTTTCCCGTCAAGAGCGCGGTCGCCCTCCATGTGAGCGCGGCCGCCCTCAACTCCAGAGAATTCTGCACCACTTTCTGTCCTCCAGCGCGGTCGCCCTTACCCCCGGCGCGGCCGCCCTAAACGCCAGTATGCTCCGACGATTTTCTTCCCTTTTTACTCCGAAATCTAACCCGGTTGGTCCTCTATCCCAACAATCTCCCACCTAGAGATCAATCGCATATATAAGCCCCGTATCCGTCCTTCAACTCATCCTTGGTGTCCTCCTAGTGCTCACCTCGATCATGGTAGTGCCATCCTCCTCTCCTATTCTCCAAGCCCAATTGAAGCTTTGCACAGCTTCAATTTCTCAAGGTTTACAACCTTTGTCAACATGTCAGCCGGGTTCTCCTATCCCAATATCTTCTCCAGCCTTAAGATCTTCCCTTCCAAGAGATGCCTGATGTAGTGAAACCTCTGTTCAATGTGCTTCGTCCTAGAATGAAACGCCGGATTCCTAGCCAAATGTATTGCACTATGACTGTCACTGTAGAGAGCGTTACCACTTCGCGTCTTCCCAAGTTCACCCAAGAAGTTCTGCAACCATACCATCTCTTTACTCGCCTCTGTCACTGCCACATATTCTGCTTCTGCAGTCGACTGAGCCACGATCTTCTGCAATTTAGAAGCCCAGGAAATTGTTGTACCACCCAATGTGAAAACATAACCCGTAATACTTCTCTTCTTGTCTAGATCGCTTGATGCCAAATCCGCATCAACGTAACCCGCTAACACGACCTCCTTGCTTGAGAAACATATAGCCTTACCAGCAGTACCCTTTAAGTAACGCAGGATCCATTTAACCGCTTCCCAATGTTGCTTTCCTGGATTTCCCATGAACCGGCTGACTACTCCCACCGCATGTGCAATGTCCGGCCTTGTACATACCATTGCATACATTAGAATCCCCACTGCCGAAGCATAGGGAGTCCTCTCCATCTTGTCACGCTCCTCCTTGCCCATAGGTGAGTCCTTCTCAGATAGCTTGAAGTGCGTACCCAATGGTGTCCCTGTTGGCTTCGCCTCTTCCATGCAAAACCTTGCCAAGACTTTCTCAATGTATTCTGCTTGTGAAAGAACCAACTTACCCGACTCCCTATCCTGATCAATCTGCATGCCCAAGATTTTTCTGGCCTCCACCAAATCCTTCATCTCGAACCGTTCTGACAACTGAGCCTTCAATCTGTTTACCTCTCTACTGCTAGAGCCCGCTATTAGCATGTCATCCACATATAACAGCAAGATTATGTACCCATTGTCCATGTTCTTGAAGTAGCAACAATGATCCGCCTCACATATGATAAAATTAATGTCGTGCATGAATCCATCGAACTTTCTGTACCACTGCCTAGGAGCTTGTTTAAGGCCATACAAGCTCTTAGTCAATCTGCAAACCAGTTCCTCGCTAACCTTAGACAAGTAACCCTCTGGTTGTACCATGTAAATTTCTTCCTCCAAATCCCCATAAAGAAAAGCCGTCTTTACATCTATCTGTTCCAGCAACAAGTTATCTGCCACTACTATACCCAGAACCATTCTGATAGTGGTCATCTTCACAACAGGAGTGAAGACCTCGGTGTAGTCAATACCATACTTTTGCTGAAACCCTTTTACAACCAACCTTGCCTTGTAATGCTTACTGCCGTTTGCTTTCTCCTTAATCCTGTAAACCCACTTGTTATGCAATGCCTTCTTCCCCTTAGGCAGTCTAGTCAACTCCCAAGTTTTGTTGGCCTTCAATGAGTCCATCTCATCATCCATCGCAGCTTTCCACTTATTACAGAGTGCACTACGAACAGCCTTCGCATAACATTCCGGTTCCCCATTATCTGTCAACAACAAATAATAATTGGAAGGAGTATACCTGTCAGGCGATCCACGCAACCTGCTGGATCTACGCAGCGGAATATCCAGTTCCGGAGTATGTGGTTCATCTTCAGTGACCTCCTGACCATGGTCATCATGAACTGTTCTGCTCCCACCCGAGTCTGGAATATCCACCTCTACAACCTCCGATTCTGAACTAATATCATCAGATGCCCCCTTTCTGTCCTTGTATAATACCTGTTCATTGAATACCACATCTCGACTATGAATAATTTTATGGGTTTGGTCATCCTAAAACTTATACCCGAAGTCATCCCCGACATACCCAATAAAAGTACATTTTACAGATTTTGCATCTAACTTAGTTCTATCAGCAGAATCAATATGAACATATGAAACGCAGCCAAATATGCGAAGAAAGGACAGATTTACCTGCTTGCCACTCCATGCTTCCTCTAGAATTCCATTCCCCAATGGTACCGATGGTCCCTTATTGATCAAGAAAGCCGCCGTGTCAACTGTGTATGCCCAGAACGTCTTCGGAAGTCCACACTTCAATCTCATACTTCTTGCCCGCTCGTTCAATGTCCTGTTCATCCTTTCTGCAACCCCATTGAGTTGTGGTGTGAGCTTTGGAGTCTTCTCCATGCGAATACCATTCGCTGCTCAATATTCCCTAAACTCACCGAGCTCATACTCCCCACCATTATCTTATCTTAAGCACTTAAGCTTAAGTCCCATCTGATTCTCCACCAAGGCCCTCCACTTCTTGAATACCTCGAAAGCTTCATCTTTCCCCTTCAAGAAATAGACCCAGACCTTCCTTGTTGAATCATCAATAAAGGTCATGTAATATGACGCACCACCCAGAGAAGTTACCGGAGATGGTCCCCACAAGTCCGTGTGGACCAGTTCTAACTTTGCTTCCCTCAAAGCCTTACCCGTCCTCGAGAAATTATTTCTCCCCTATTTGCCAAACACACAATCTTCGCAGATCCCCACGTTGACTGTCTTCAAACCCGGTAGTAGTCCCTTTGAACAAAGTACTTTCATCCCCGTCTCACTCATGTGACCCAATCGACAGGCCACAAATCAGTATCACCCTTGGCTGACACCACCGCAATACTATCCTTGGTGTTATTCGCCAAATACAATGTCCCCTCCTTATTACCCTGAGCGATCTCACAATCCTCCTTGGTAATAACCCAGTTCCTGCAGCCGAATGTTACCTTGTAACCTTCTTCGTCCAACTGCCCAACTGATAATAGGTTCTTTTTCAAACTCGGAATGTGCCTGACCCCGTTCAGATGTAAGACCTTCCCGTCCGATGCTCCTATTCTGACATCCCCCTTCCCCTTGATTTCCAAAGGCTCGCCATCCGCCAGATAGACCTTACCGAAATCACCGGAAGTATAATTCTCCATCTCTTCTGCATGCCCGCAAGAGTGGAATGATGCCCCCGAATCCAGCACCCATGATTCTAGTGCACTACTAACACTCAGAACCAGTACATCATCACCTTCGACTGTCACATTCACCGAATTGCCCCCACGATTGGGACAATTCTTCTTGTAGTGTCCCAACTCCTTACAGTGATAGCACTGAACTGATCCCTTTGCAACCTTTGGTTTGTCTCTGATCTCCACGGCCTTGCCCTTACCACCCACCACGTTCTCCCTAGATTCAGTTCTCCCTTGTTTGCTAGTACCCGGCCTTCCCCTGCTAGTAGTAGCTAAGGCCGATCCCGAAGCAGTCGATGTTCCCAACTTCTTCATGCGATTTTCCTCGCCCAAGAGAAAGTCTTTAACATCATCATACTTCAATTTGTTTTTACCTGCTGAAGCATTGATCGTTGTCACCGTCCCGCTCCAACTTCCTGGTAAAGACGCTAGCAACAAGCACGCATGAACCTCATCATCAAACGTAATCTCCAACGCAGTCAATGAGTCTATAACATCCATAAAATCATCGATGTGTTTAGCTAAGGATCCTCCCTCTTGCATCTTGAGACTACCCATCTTGCGTATCAAATCAACCTTGTTTGCAGCAGATAGAGTTTCAAATCTCTCAGTAAGATAATCCAATAGCTCCTTTGTGGTTTTTGCCTTCTTGGTAGTCTTCGCAATCCACTTTGACAAAGTAGATCTGACCACCCATAGGGCCTTCCGATCCATGAGTTCCCAATCTTCCTGCGTTTCTCCTTCCGGTTTGACACCCTTTGGAGGCTTGTAGTGTTCTTTGTTATACAAGAGATCCTCTATTTGCATCCTCCAAAATCCGAAGTCAGACCCATCGAACTTCTCAACCGCCTGTTTGTCCTTGCCCATTCTTGATTGCTTGACAACACCCAATCGCTCGATAAACCAATCTTACGATTAAACCGTGACCTCAAAACCAAGGGCTCTGATACCAGTTGTTGTGGATATGGCCCTCCACTACCCAAGAAAACCCACAAGAATAATAAGAGCACACAAAACAAAGCACAAGAAATCAAAGCACAGAAAAGACACAGAAATCACTTACCCAGTTCACCAATATGTTTGGCTACGTCTGGGGGCACTACCAAGCCAGGATCTTGCACTATAATATGTTTGTATGAAGTTACAATGTGTTTAGGGGCGGAACTTTGCTTAAATATATGCCAAGGAACAAAACCTAACCCTAGATGGACAAAGGAACCCGAAAATTGGCCTAAAATCGGGCCCATAATTTTCCTTTCCCGTCAAGAGCGCGGTCGCCCTCCATGTGAGCGCGGCCGCCCTCAACTCCAGAGAATTCTGAACCACTTTATGTCCTCCAATGCGGTCGCCCATACCCCCAGCGCGGCCGCCCTGAACACCAGTCTGCTCCGACGATTTTCTTCCCTTTTTACTCCGAAATCTAACCCGGTTGGTCCTTTATCCCAACAAGTTACATGAATTTCCACAAACTATCATGATAAGGAAAACTAGCCAATTTAGTCCAAGACTCACTCACACCATAAACTTTCATTATCCATACATCCATATGAGATTGATGGCATCCAGACAGTAGGAAAAGATATTTTTCAAGAATATTCAAACTCAACGAATGTAGAATAAAATAAAAACAAATAGAAATAAGCAATACAAACAACAAACCCTTCAAGAAAAAAAATTGATGCACACCAACTGAATAGATTTATCTACTAAAGAACTCACTCGATTCGAAATAGAAATTAATGAATGAAATTTAGTACTTCCTTTTTGTCAAGAATAATCTTTTAAAAAAATCAAATTTGCTTTTAATCAAAAATAAATCTGAAATTTGAACATTTATTTTGGGACGGAGGAGAAGTATCGATCAAAATAGCCATTTGGACTATTCACACAACCCCGCTGAACCACAAAAGAAGTTAACGTTATTAGTAGCGCTAATGTAGTTACTTAGGAAATAGAAATTAGTTTAGAATAAATATTAGATTCATAAGATAATTGAATGGATATTTTTATGATTGCGGAGATCTCTTTTTGTTTAAAAACAAATTGAGATTTGAAATATTTTGCTGATAAAACTCATACTTATCTAATTTGTCAATCAAAAAAGTTCAACTATTCCAATTTTAGATTGAATTCAAATTTCAAATAATTTTAAATTTAAATCAACTATTAAAATTATAATCTTGACCTTAAATGAGTTTGACCTTAAATAATTGACCAATGGAAGAATTACATAATGTCATGTCATAATAGTGACATAACTTAATGTGAGGGCTCTAAATGTTTGTCTTTTAATATATTATATAGATATATAGATAGATGTAGTGAAAATTTTGTAGTCTCTCTCTTAAATTAAAAAAAGAAAAAGAAATATTACTTTAAAATGTTAATTTATAATTCAATAAAGTAAGAATTTCAAAAGCTAATTATGTCATGGTCATAATTAATTAAATTTTTAATTAGTAATCATGGTGAATTAGTGAAAGTTTTATTGTATACATTGCCTTCCTAAAATTATTGTTAACTCTTCAAAATGTCAAAGAATAGTGATGTCAATTTAAATGCGCAATGGATAAGTAAAAATATAGTGTCAATAGCCTCTCCCTATTTAAGTTATTATTATCAAATATTAGTCAATATTAAATTAAGTTGACTAAAATGTTAAGATAAAATTTTTAATTTGGGACGGAAGAAATATCACTCGACAGAAAGAAAATTAAAAGATAATATGTCCGTGATCAATTTCTTGTTATCCTTATTATTATTTTACAGCTTTATTATAGTCTATCAAAAGATGAAATCTTACAATTATGTTGCTATGCTTCGTAAGAATATAAAATATTTTTTTATGACATTATACTCTCTCGATCCCAAAATAGATGACATTTTTTAATTTAAGATTTATTTTGAAAATGATAATTTTTAATAAATAAAATCGTAAATATTCTTGTTAGTTGAGATAGCAACTTGGCAAGCTTTTTAACCTAGTCTAATGAGTATAGATTTAATCACTCTTTAACTAGGCATTTAGTACAAGTTTAGTACTATAATGTAGAACTTGAAATAGGCCAAAAAGATATTGGCAAGAGCTTTAAATAGTGGCCTAAAAATGCTTGAAAGACAGCATGGCACTTGAACTATTTCTCATTTGCAGCCTTGAACCTTTTTCTAGGCTTGGCAAACCTAGTCTAATCAACATGAATTGGAACACTCTTTAACCCTGAATCTACTACAACTTTAGTACTACATTATGGAACTTGGAATGGTCCAATTGGATAATGGGAAGTGCCTTAAATAATGTCGTGAACTTGCTTGAAAGGCAGTTTTTGACACTTGAACCAAATGTTATACAACTTGGTATTTGAACTTGGAACCGAAAGTGAAGTGGTTTAATGTTGCATTGTGAGTATGTAGGGCTACTTATATGTCATTGTACCACTACGTGATGACCTATGTAGGGTTATTTGCTCTATAGTGCCTAAAAATGAATAGGGCATTATTTCCTTGGTTTGAACAGGAGGGATAACACCCTGTTTCTGGTTTCCATAGTATGAAATGAAAATGTAAGACTTATGGGATATAAATTGTTCCATAAGTGCTTACCTGTTTATAGTTTGTTGTGCACATAGTGTTTCATACGTGTTGCACTGTTTCTTTAGTTGAGCATGAGTTTTAATACCATGTCCTTGGATTGTGTTATTATTCAATAGTGTTGAAATGTATGTGCACTATTGTGATTGAATTAACATGAATTATAGTTCCATGTTATATACATTAGTGTCCCATAGGATGGACTTATTTTCAAGTATCTGTTATGTGCTTGAACATGGTGATATCAGCTAATCTTTTGGGGGTATACGGGATACTATCACTTATGGGAAGATATCTCATAAGGTGTTTAGATTTCCTTATACCTGTGACCTCTCCCCCTTCTGTGGCCACGGTTTGGGGGTGCGCAGCTTCTATGGATATGTGCAGTCATGCCATATGATAGCTGATAACTTATATGGATCTCTGTTAGAGGTTGTATAAGCCGTGAAGGTGCACCAGCACTTCACGAGAGGAGTATTACTCCCACCGTTATCCTATGTGTGTGATTCAGATGGGAAAGGTATCATAATGTGTTTACTGTTTCCCTATGTGATCTTAGCAACCTGTTTGTGTGTTGCATATGGTATGACTTATTGGTTAGAAGGAAAAGGTAACGTAATGTGTTTACTGTTTTCCAATGTGAGCAACCTGTTTATATGTTGCATATTGTATGGCACATTGTTGCATACATAATAACTTGTTGAGATTTTATCTCACCCCTTCTCCCTTTATTGTTTTAGATCCCGCTGAGACAGGTGGACCGGACCAGTGAGGCCGAGGGAAGAGTTTGGACTCCTTTTGGGTTGTCAGGGTATGAGTTATTTTGGGAGTTGGGGCTGGACCTTGGTTGTTATTCTTCTGGGGAATGTATTATATACAAAGTTTTACAAACATGTTTCAGTTGTATCGTGTTGTAAGTAACTTAAACTTGGTTTGTTTATGGTTGGCTTGTGTATAGCCTTTCCCATTGTATAGTTTGTTAAAACAAGTTGTGTTTGATTTAAAACAGGTTTATATATCACCTCCGTGTAAAAAGGTTATTTCGAAATGGTTTTAAAAATGTGTTGTTTACTTTTCAAGTTAAAGTAAAGAATTTTTTTTTTGGAAATGGTATATTTTGGGACCCTCCATCCTGGAACACGGTTTATAGGTCCAGGAGTTGGGTGGCGCCCACACATGTGCCTAGAGCACCCACTATCAAAATACCAAGAACCAGAGAAAGTACTTTTGAGGGAAGAGTAAACAACATTGCAGGTGGCACTTGGTTTAGCCACCCACTACTTTACAGCTTTCTTTTTGGGTTGCAGAGGTCTCAGATTACCAGGATGTGTGTTCGGATGTGCATACATCTTCTCACACATCTGAGGCTGATTGAAGTGTCCAGATTTTTATCAGCCTTAAGTTTGTAACAGAAGGGTCTAATGTGACCAGGAGCAAGGCAATAGTGGTAGATGTAGTGTTTCTTCCTTGGTCTTTTCTCACTCAAAAAGAGTTTTTCTCTAAAAATTGATTTCTCCACACCTTTTGAAGTAGAAGCCTCACATCCCTCCTTTACAAAATTACCTTTTTCAAAGCCCAGACCAGTTTTGTTAAGCTGACCTATAGAAATAGCTTCATCAAGTTTCATTTTACTTTTGTTCAACTTGGTAAATGTACTTTCAGCTTTTTCACACTCAATTTTGAATTTTTCAAGATCAACTTCTCTTTTGGTTACAAGGACTTCAAGTTTGGCAATGGTATCTTTTTGAACATCATTTTCCTTTGAAAGTATAGCTTTTTCATCTTCACAAGCAGCCAATTTATCAGAAAGAGATTTATTTACCTTGACAAGTACCTCAATCTTGTCCATTCTCTTCATCCAATCTGTATGCAACTCCTTGTATGTTACAAAGAGTTCTTCATAGGGAATGTCCCTATCTTCATCTTCAGAATCTCCTTTTACTGTGAAACAGTTCAGCATTAGGTCAGATGTGACACCAGATGTGTTCACATTTGAGACCACATCCAAAGATTTTTCAGGAACTCCATCTTCTATATCTGGATAAAAGGCATTAAACACAGAATGGTAATTGATAATAGACATGTTAGCCACTTCATCTTCATCCTCACTGTCACTAAGGGTAGCTGTTAAGCTCATTCCCTTCCTTTTAAGTGTGTTAGCACACTCATTAGCATAGTGACCAAAGCCACGACATGCCTTACATTGAACAGACTTAGAGGATTTTTTATTGTCAAAGCTTGGTTTCTTGAATCTAGTATCAGTGCTAGGTTTTGGCTTTTCAGTAGCACTGGGAGTAGGTCTGTTAGGAAATTTACTCATCCTTTTATTTTTCATTATGGAACTGAATTTCTTTGAAATAAAAGCCACATCCTCTTCTTCAAGATTTGACTTGTCAATCTCAGAGGATAATTCCACAAGCTCTTTTGGAAGTGCAGCAGCACTTTTGAGAGCAAGACTGTGAGATTTGTTCTTTTTCTGAGCTTCAAGGTTTAGCTCAAACACAGTCAAAATACCTACGATTTTGTCTAGACCTACGGTATTGGTGTCATTTGTTTCCTCAATCATAGCCACTTTTATGTTGAACCTCTCAGGTAAGGTCCTTAAAATCTTACTCACAAGTCTTGCATTGGAGATTGATTCTCCTAGACTTGTGCACTCATTAGAAATCTCATGAATCTTAGCAGCATATGATACAATGTCCTCAGATTCTTCCATTCGAAGGATCTCAAACCTATCCATTAAAATCCTAAGCCTAGTAGCTTTTACACTTGGTGCACCCTCACATTGTGATTGTAGAATATCCCAAGCAGCTTTGGCAACACTCTCATTAGTGATAAGCTTGTACATATTCCCAGAAACATGGCTGGAAATAACACCCATTGCTTTTGAATTATAACATGCCGAATGAATTTCATCAAGAGTCCATTGCTCTTCAGGTTTTCTTTCGAAAATAGACTCACCAACACCAGAAGCAGGCTTCTTCTCCACAGTAGGAGGTTGCCATGCAACAAGGATACACATCCAAGCCCTTTCATCAATACCTTTGATGTAATTTCGCATCTTAGACTTCCAAAGAGAGTAATTGGTGCCATCCAAGACAGGAGGCCTGTTTTGGTGATTTTGGCATTCCATAATGACTACACTTTCTGGATCAACACTCAGTAATATATCGAGAGTTGGCTCTGATACCAATTGAAAATTTCGTGTAGCTAGGAAACACAATCAACTTCAACAGAATACGGATGTGAGTACAGATGTGTCTCACAACTGTCCACACATTCACAGATAATGCAGCGGAATAAAACAAATTAAATCAATAACACAAAAGTTATATACGTTTACTGATCTTGAGATCAGCAAACTAGGCTCACGCCCAAAAACTTTTCACTACTAAAACTTTGATGATTACAAAAAACCAAATAAGTGAAAAACTAAAAGACTAAAATACTAAATGAGTTCAAATCACCTTCTACGACAAGAACAATTCCCCTTTCCCAAGTAGGACCTATTCTAGTCAGAAGTAAAACAAAGAACTCTATGAAAACCTAGATGTGAGTTACGGATGTAAGGCTCAACCTTCACTCACAACCTAAAATCACAATGTTGAAAAACTGTGAAGAACAAGTATTTTTCTCTCTTAAAATTCGTGTCTTCTCTTGTGCTGAATGCCTTGTATTTATATGCACCATGGAGAAGATCTTCACGTAATCAACATCTTCCTTTGTGAGATCTCTTTACCTATAAGGAAATACAAATTACACTCCCAAATAAGTAGATTGTTAGTAGGTTAGACCTAATATAAAATTATGTACATAAATAAAAGATATTTACTCTATTTACAAAGTCCTTTACAAAGTAGGACAATAATAAATCTTTCATGAAAGTCACAAAATCTTCTTACCATTTTTGAAGTATTTCGAAAATAAGGAAACAATAATTGTTCCCAAAAAGCCTATGCTTTCACGAACCACGAAATTACGGTTCACGGTTCCGATTTTGAACCGGCAGCTTACGGCCGTTCAACGTTTTTTTTTTTTTGAATAGAAAAATTGTTTTAGATTTTTTTTATTACTGAAAATATTTGCAAAAATTATATAAAAAGATAGAAAAAAACTAATCAAATAAACGTATATAAAATAAAAGAGATACGGACCACCCTTTATTTTTTTTATTGACTAGGAAGTAATATTTTAGACTTTTTTTATTACTGTTATTTTTTACAATAAGTTAAACAAATGAAAATATATAAAAGAAAAGAGAGACAGACTACCCTTAATTTATTTTTAAAATTTTTTTAAATTTTTTATTGACTAGAAAATAATATTTTAGACTTTCTTATTAGTGATTTTTTTACAAAAAGATATATAAAAAAAAGATAAAAAAACTAAACAAATGAAAGTATATAAAAGAAAAGAGGTACGGACTACCCTTTATTTTTTTATTATATTTTTATTGACTAGGGAATACTATTTTAGACTTTTTTTATTACTGATTTTTTTTACAAAAAGGTATATAAAAATGTTAGAAAATTTAAACAAATAAAACTATATAAAAGAAAAACTAAATCATAAATCTAATACATTAAACCTAAATCTCGTATATACCCTATACCCTTAACCTTAAATCTAAATCATATACTACATACCACATATCCTAATTCATATACATATATCTCATGTATACCCTATACCCTAACCTTAAATCTAAATAATATACTTAATACCCTAAGCCCTAATTCATCTACCTTAACCATATACCATAAACCTTAAATATAAATCATATACTACATACCTCATACCCCAAATCTTAATTCATATATCTAAATCTCATATATACCCTATATCCTAAACCTTGAATCTAAATCATATACTGTTGGGTTTTTGGGTTACAAACGCAGCGAAAAATAATTTTACAACAACAAAACCCTAGCCCTTAGACCCATCTATCATGAAGAGATTAGAAACATGAAATAGAATTACATACCTTGAATGTGATTAAGTTTGTCAAAACAGATCTCAAAATTCAAGCCTTAGAATTTTGATGTTGATTCTTCTATCTTCCTTGTTTCAACCTTGGCGATGAATCAACAAATTGAGATCTTCAAGCCTTAGGAGATAAAACAACCTCCCTCTAATGGTGATCTACACGCGAATGAACCAAGAACGCTTCTTGTAAGATTGCTAGATGATCCTCTTGATTATTGAATCAATATTCAATAATCAAAGCAAAAACAATGGAATTATTTGGGAGCTTTTGATTCTTAATCAATAATCAAAATTTAGAGTTTCATAAATCTAGAACAATGATGTAGGGAGAGAGGTTTATGGCTGCACAAGGTTTATATTTATATCACATATAAATCCCTAACAATTAGGGTAAAGTCCTTGTCTAAGACCAAAACCAAAACGCCAAAGGAATTCGCAAACGGGCTAAAATTCGCTTAGGGCACGACTCGTGCTCTGGGCATGACTCGTGCCACGAGTCGTTCAGCAATCATGAATGCCCAAAGTCAAATTTAAGTCGTGCCACAACTCGTGACAAAATATGCACTCGTGATGATCAAGGGAACAACTCGTGCCCAAGGGCAGGAGTCGTGCCAAGTCCCACAATGTCAACGGTCAACGAGTTCTTCCTTGGAAGTCAAAATGCAGTCGTACTCAACCTCACAAGACATAAGTGGTTTCTAGCAAACCATTATATCCACCCAAATAATATAACATCAAAGCTTGATTCCTCGATAGATCAAATGTCACAATCCATTTGTCCACGATGTCCAATTGAACATGAGTCATGGTCCATGCCAACTCACATGTTCAATACTTTCTCGATTCCGAATATGTTGATAATCCAAATGCATTTGATCTCTATCAAATCACTTGAGTGTGGCCACACATTTTATCAACATCATTCATCGAGGGGCCCAAGCAAACATCTCTCTCAATGAGAGGGACAAATCCCTTCTTGACTTATCATTCTTCCCTACAAGAATCAAATCGTTCCAATATAGCCCTTATTGCTATCCGATTAAAGATAGTGTTAGACTATATCAAATACAATGTTCATCGTGTGGAAGACGATGATAATCTCAGGTTCAAAGGATTCAATAACACGACTATCATGAGATTTATTCACGACATATATGACTATAGACCATGTTATACTAGTTATTCATAATAACTAGGGACGTAGTTCAATATAATAAACATGTAAACATATAATGAACCAAATAATCTTTCTCTATAATAAATGATAAAGACGATTACATAGCAGTTTAGATTATAAGTCAAACATAACTAAATGCCTAGGGCACTACACCAACAATCTCCCACTTGCACTAGGCTCCATCTATGTATCTTATACCCATGGACCTCACATGACCATCATTCTTTGCTTGTGCGAGGGGCTTTATAAGCGGATCCCCAATGTTATCATCGGTTGATACTTTGTATATCTTAACGTCTCCCCGATCAATGAACTCTCGAATGAGATGGAAACGTCTAATTATATGTTTGGATCGCTGATGTGACCTTGGTTCCATTGCTTGCGCAATGGCACCATTGTTATCACAATAAAGTTCCACCGGATTAGTGATACTTGGAACAACTTCCAAGTCACTAATGATCTTCTTGATCCAAACTGCCTCCTTAGCTGCATCAGATGCCGGTATATATTCGGTCTCGGTTGTAGAATCGGCTATGGTACTTTGCTTGTAACTCTTCCAGCAAATTGCACCTCCGTTAAGCATAAACACAAATCCTGACTGCGATCGGAAATCATCCTTGCCGGTTTGGAAGCTAGCATCTGTGTAACCTCTTACAACAAGATCTTCTTCCATCCCTCCAAAGACCAAGAACGCATCCTTAGTCCTTCTTAAGTACTTAAGGATTGTCTTGACTGCCATCCAATGATTTTCACCAGGATCTGATTGGTATCGACTTGTCATGCTCAAAGCATACGAGACGTCGGGTCTAGTACAAATCATAACATACATGATAGATCCAATAGCCGAAGCGTATAGAACCTCATTCATTCTCTTTCGCTCATCAGTTGTCTTAGGACACTGATTCTTGCTAAGAGTACACCATGACCCATTGGCAAGTTGCCTCTCTTAGAATTTTCCATTTTGAATCTTCTAGGAACCTTGTCAGTGTAGGTACTTTGACTCAAACCAATTATCCTTTTAGATCTATCTCTATAGATCTTGATGCCAAGAATGTAAGCGGCTTCACCCATATATTTCATTTAGAAATATTTCCCTAACCAAGACTTGACAGTCTAAAGCGCAGGAATGTCGTTTCCAATGAGTAAGATATCATCAACATACAATAAGAGAAATAATACTACGCTCCCACTGAATTTCATGTATACATAAGGTTCATCTTCGTTCTTGACAAAACCAAACTCTTTGATCTTTTCGTCAAAACAAAGAATCCAACTCCTAAAAGCTTGCTTCAACCCATATATGGATCTTTGCAACTTGCACACCTTGTTAGAATTTCTTGGATCGATAAAACCTTTGGGTTGTGTCATATACACATCCTCGAGTAACTTCCCATTAAGGAAAGCCATTTTGACATCCATTTGCCATATCTCATAGTCACAATATGTAGCTATGGCAATCAAAATTCTAACAGACTTAAGCATGGCAACAGGCGAAAAGGTTTCATCATAGTCTACACCATGAGTCTGCCGATATCCCTTTGCTACAAGCCTAGCCTTGTAAGTATGCACCTTCCCATCCATGTCAGTCTTCTTCTTGAAGACCCACTTGCACCCTATAGTTTTTACACCTTCGGGTGGCTCAATCAAGTTCCAAACTTGATTATCCGACATGGATTGCAATTCGGATTCCATGGCTTCTAACCATTTATCCGAATCGGGATTGGACATAGCCTCTTGATAGGAAGTAGGTTCGTCATTCTCAATGACTTCCACTTCATTACTTTCCAACACGAGAAATCTATATCTCTCGAGTGCGTATCGTAACCTATCCGATCTATGATGGACTTGTGGATCTTGAACCGGTTCCACAACTTCTTGTGGACTTGATTCAGTCTCTACTATCGGTTCCATGTTATTTTCGGATTCTTGAATTTATTCAAGATCAACTTTACTCCAACTAGTTCCTTTATTGAGAAACTGTTTCTCAAGAAAGGTACCATATTGAGTAACAAATACTTTGTTCTCATTACGATTGTAAAAGTAATACCCTTTGGTTTCCTTAGAATAACCAACGAAAATAACCTTGTCAGATTTAGGTGCTAACTTATCAGAGACAAGTCTCTTCACATAAGCTTCGCAACCCCAAATCTTCATGAAAGACAAACTAGGTTTTCTTCCATGCCACATCTCATGTGGGGTCTTAGGAGCCGATTTAGTAGGGACTCTGTTCAATGTAAACGCAGCAGTCTCTAATGCATGTCCCCAAAAGGATATAGGAAGGTCTACTTGACTCATCATTAAAGAAACCATATCTAATAGGGTTCTATTCCTCCTCTCGAAAACACCATTCCATTGTGGCATTCCGGGTGGAGTCAACTCTGAAACAATTCCACAGTGTTTGAGATGATTGTCAAACTCTTGGCTCAAATACTCACCACCACGATCGGATCGAAGTGCTTTAATAGGTTTGCCAAGTTGATTTTGTACTTCATTTTGAAATGTTCTAAACATCTCAAACGATTCACTTTTGGACTTCATCAGATAGACATAACCATATCTAGATAAGTCATCAGTGAATGAAATGAAATACTGAAATCCTCCCCTAGCAATGCTGCTCATTGGTTTACATACATCGGTATGTATTAGTGTAAGTGCCTCAATCTGGGCTGTTAATGTTCCGTCCGCCCAAGTTAATGATTTATAGTCATTTAGGGGCATTTTGGACATTATTTTGACAATTTGAATGAGGAAGGACCTCTTAGGAATAAGAAAATGGTCAAGGACCTCGCTGGAAATGTGTCATTTCCAAGGAAAAGGAATATTGACCATTTAGAAAAATCCAAAACTGCTTTCTGCACAGGACCAGGCACGCTGCTGATCCCATCCGCGCGGATGAGATTGTGCCTACAATCTTATCCACGCGGATAAGATTGCACCCCAGCCAACCTATAAATACAGCCCTTCTCCCTCAGTTTTAAGAAGCCAAAAATTACGAAATCCTACTATTACTCTGTCAAAATTCATCTTCAAACAGCCCTCAACACTCTCACCGCTCAAATTCCACCTCAAATTCAACACCAAATCCACTCCAAAATCACTCCTAAGCCATTGAAACCCTCAAACCCTAAACACAAACCCAAGAAATATTGGTAAACTCTTATTCTCCCTACTCAAAACTCTCTTGTTCATGCATCCATTTCATGTCTCAATGATGTGATTTTACTTACTTATTGTTTATCTTCCTTCCCCTTTGTCCTAGGGTCCAAGAGGATCTCCATGGAGTCCATCTCCATGGATGATTCTCTACAAGGATCCACATTTTATTGTGTATTTCCCTTGTCCCTTTTACATTAACTAGTCTTTACTTGTTACTTGCTCTTTTGACCTAAAATGTGGTCATCTTGGAGTTCATCTCCATGGATGACAACTTCAAATGGTCCACAATCTTTACTTGCTTGCAAATGTTCCCCCCATAGTCTATGATGTTCACCTTGGAACCATTTCCTTGGATGAATATCCTTAAGACTTACACAAATTAGGTCACACAAGATGTATGAGATACACTTGAGCATAGGTCTCAAGGATGGTCCATCTTGTGACCACCTTAGAGACCTTCCTCTAAAAGTTGATACATCTTGACCTATCCCTTGTTCATTAATTTACTTTCATGTCAAATCCCCTTTCCCTTTACAAATGACATGTTTTCAAGTCCTAATGTACCCCCGGGATGACTTGATTAAGTGGATTCATCACTTATGACCACTAATCAAAGTCTAGGGAAAGAGAGGACAAAACATGGATGCCAAAAATCCAAACATTTCCTTTGTTTTCGGTTTACAGTTACATTTCCAGTTAAGTCCTGTAAATTCAGTTAAATTTCAGGAAATTACGGGATCGATTAGGAAACTTTAAAAAATATTGACACTGCAGGTTAGTCCGCGCGGATAAGATTGCACTACAATCTCATCCACGCGGATGACATTGTCATCTGCAAATAAATTTCCAGTTTCTGTTATCTTCCAGTTTAGTCACTGTTTTCAAACTATTTTTCAGTTCAGTCCCTTGTATTTTTGTTATTTCCAGAAAATCCTTTAAGTCAAATATTTTTTCAAAACACACATACACACACATAAAAAGTTTCAAGTGAGGAAGACTCGTCATACGAGGCATTCCGGGTGAACGCCAAACGTCCTTCCCAAAGTGTAACGTGACCTCTGAACTCATTTCTCTAATTTTGGGCATTTTTCAAAGTTTTAGCCCTTAAACTAAAAACGAAGTGGCGACTCCGTTGATTTTTCAAAGTCCGATAAAAGGTTAAACCCACTACAAAAAAAATCTTTTCAAAAACTTCCCAAGTTTTTCGTCGGGCGCCAAAATCGGGTACATCACAATTAGGCCCAATAAGTCACTAGCCCTTTCACTACTCTTAGTGTAGGGTGGTTTGATCATTTTGCCCAATAAACAAGATTCGCATATCTCATATGATTCATAATCATGTGAGTCTAACATACCATCCTTATGGAGTTTAGAGATGCGTTTCTCGTTTATGTGACCAAGCCGGCAATGCCACATGAACGAGTTGTTCACGTCATTCGGTTTAGATTTCTTGTCCACATGATAAAAATTTTCAACTCTATTTTGTTTCTCATCAACATCAAGAACATAAAGGCAATTAAATGAATTTGCAATACCATAAAGCATATCATTTAAAATAATATAAAGTTCTTATTCGCAAAAGAAAATTATACCCTTCATTATCCAAACAAGAAACTGAAATAATATTCCTACTCAAATCCGAAACATAGTAACAATTGTTCAAAACAAGTACTAAGCCACTAGGTAAAGTTACATCATATGTCCCTACGCCTAATGCAGAAACTCTTGCTCCATTCCACACACGTAGGTCAACTTCACCTTGTTTGAGTAGCTTCCTATTCCTTAGTCCCTGCACATTTAAACAAATGTGAGATCCACATCCGGTATCCAATATCATGAACTAGAAATAGAAAGGAAAATATCTGTCAGATAGATACCTGAATCAGAAGCAATCGTATTGCCCTAATCGTATTTCCCTTCTTCGCCTTTAGGCCTTCCTTGTAAGCCTTGCAGTTGCGCTTCCAATGACCAATCTCTTGACAATGGTAGCAAACCGCATCCTTTTGAGACACTTTGAGAGCCTCTCCAGCAATGGTAACCTTTGCCTTAGGTTTAGAAACACTTGTTTTACATTTGCCATCTTTCTTGAACCCCTTTCCTTTGTTAACTATTAACACGTTTGTCGTTTTGGGCTTCTTGATGTTCTTCTCTGCGGTCTTAAGAATCGCACGCAATTTTGAGAGATTTTTATCCACGCCACTCATGTGATAGTGCATTATAAAAAGACCATAACTTTCAGGCAATGAATTTAACATCAAATCCGTGGCGAGTTCCAAACTTATCGGATTTCCAAGCCTTTCGAGACGCTCAATGTGACCCTTCATCTTAAGCATATGAGCACCAACCGACTGCCCCTCTTGCATCTTGCATGCAGTCAGGGCTTTAACCACATCATACCTCTCTTGTCTTGCTTGCACTTGGAACATTTCCTTTAAGCGCGCCGCAAGATCAAAAGCAGCTTCCATGTGCTCAAGGTCCTTTTGAAGGGCCTTAGACATGGTGGCAAGCATAAGGCATGTCACATCATTAGAATCATCAACATGTTTCTTGTGAGCATCCTTATCTGCCCTTGAAGCATTGGCAGCAGGTGGAGGCAGAACGGGTTTGTCAAGAACGTTCATTTTCTTCTATTGCCTTAGAACAATTCTTAGGCTTCTGATCCAATTAGAATAGTTTGTACTGTTCTCTTCGAGTTTGTCCTTCTCAAGGACGGATAGCAGTGACAAGGGCTGATTATTGTGATTTGCCATTACTACAATAAAATATGCAAACAATGAAACACATAAGTATTAACACATTTATCATCTAAGAGCAAATAATGTATTTCATACATACTCCCACTAAATTATACACCTTCAAATACAAACATGTATCATATAATCATAGTAGGCTAAGATCCATATTTCACTTGATTTTGGTTTAACTGAGTTAATGCCCGAAATCAAGCTATTTAGGTAGAAACATCAATCATATCACTATATGACTCTTAGATCTTTTATGAGATTTCCTTAGACATCATATGTCAAAAAACATGTTTTAAATCTCATCTATGTTGGTGTTATGCCCTAGGCTGATTATTATTATGAGTAATAATCAATACCGTTATGTAATCGTCTTTACCATTTATTATAGAGATTGCTTATTTGGATTATTATATGTTTACATGTTTATTATAATAATTTGTGTCCCTAGTTATTATGAATAACTAGTATAAGTTGGTAATGGATAATCATAGAGATGATTATATGCATGGGAATGCACACTACACTTATGGGTACTTGTTAGAGAACAAGGTACTGGACATACCCATTTATGAGATTTATGACATGGTCTATATATGTCATGATTAAATCTCATGATAGTCGTGTCATTAGAATCCTTTGTACCTGAGATTATCATCGTCTTCCACATGATGAAGGTTATGTTTGATGTAGTCTAGCACTATCTTTAATAGGATAGCAATAAGGGCTTTGTTGGCATGATTGGATTCATTTAGGGAAGAATGGTAAGTCAAGATGGGATTTGTCCCTCTCATTGAAGGAGAGATGTCTGCTTGGGCCCCTCGATGAATAGTGTTGATGAAATGTACGGCCGTACTCAAGAGATTTGATAGAGATCAAATGCACTTGGATTATTAACATATTCGGAATCGAGAAAGCATTGAACAGTATAAGTTGACGTGGACCATGACTTATGTTCAATATGACATCGTGTGACAAAGGGATTGTGACAATGAACTATCAAGGAATCAAGCTTTGATGTTATATTTAATTGGGTGGACATAATGGCTTGCTAGAGACCACTTATGTCTTGTGAGGTTGATGTTTCAACTCACTACCAACATAAAATATAATTCCTAAAGGGTCACACACAAAGAACAGATTGAAAATTGGCTCAAATATGGAAAACAGGGACCTGGGCTGTTTGCACAGCCGTGCGCGTGCATTATAAATCAGTGCGCCCGTGCAAATTGGGTTTGCACGGCCGTGCGTTATAATCTGCACGGCCGTGCATAGGGGCTGACAGCAATACGATTTTGGCTAGGATTAGGGTTTCTCCCTAATTGTTAGGGATATTTATAAAGTATAAATATAACCCTTTTGCCTCAGCCATAGGTGACGAAAATTGGGGATTAAGAAACACCAATTGATTGATCTTGATTATGAATCAAAGATCAAAACTCCCTAGATTCAACTCCATATTAGCCATTGATTGTTGAAAAGAGTTTCAACAAGAGGATCATCTAGCAATCCAACAAGATGTAGATCTTGGTTCGTTCGCGTGTGGATTACGGATAGAGGGTGATTGCTTTATCACCTAAAGCTTGAAGATTACCATTGTTGATTCATCACCAAGGAAGAATAAGGAAAAAGATCCAAGTTTCGTCTACGATTCAAATCTGAATTTCGAATCGGATACGAAAGACAAATTCGCAACAAGGTTAGTAGATCTATATTCATATGTTTAATCTATTCATGTTAGACGGATCTTGGCTAGGGGTTTTGTGGTTTATTACCAAGTCTTCCGCTGCGTTTGTAACCACAAAACCCAACAGTGGTATCAGAGCCGCGTTTAATCATGATTAGGTTAAATTGGCATGATAGATATCATTGGATTATATGCTTTAACATGCTTGATGATATAGATTGATGATTTTATGTGTATTCTTTTGTGAAAACAATTATATGCGATATAACATGATTGTGATTAATAGTTGATTGATGTAATTGATCTTTTACATGGGTTATTAATCTTTTTAATTTGATTAATTAGAATTTGATTAACATGATTATTTTGAATCCTTAAATTTTGAGAATTGAATAATTATGTAATTTATAATTGTTATTTATTACATGATTATTTGAATGATCCTAAAGTAGGATGTTATGTGAAATCCCATGTTCATGGTTATCTACACATAAGTTTCAAATACAATCATGCGATATTTGTTGCTATATGGAAAAACCTTCTTAAATGTTTAAGTTTTATGCCACCCATTGATTAGAACACTTGTGAAATTTTAGGGTATTTTGATGTAGTTTCGCCTCAGTTGGGTGCATCATTATATCAAATGTGATCAAGATGAGATAACGGTTGATGTAGTTTTGACTCAGTCAGGTGCATCGTTCCGTGTCTTATACGTTTTTGTTTTTTTTTATTTTTTTTCGGGATGACATATGAGGATTCATGTTAGCCGACCCCAAATTATTTTGGGACTAAAGCTTTGTTGTTGTTGTTGTTGTTGTTTCAAATGAGATTTGACCCAAGGCATAGATGAGATTAAAACATGTGTTGACATATGATGTCTAGAATCTCATAAAAGATCTAAGAGTCATATATGATATGATTGATGTTATCTACCTAAATAGCTTGATTTCGGGCATTGACTCAGTTAAACCAAAATCAAGTGAAATATGGATCTTAGCCCATTATAATTATATGATACATGCTTGTATTTGAAGGTATATAATTTAGTTGGAGTATTTTTGAAATACATTATTTGTCTCTTAGATGGTATATGATTTGATGCTTATATGTGTTCATATTGTATGTATATCTTATTGTAGAAAAGGCATTACACAAAAAATTGCGATTCATCCTTGAGAAGGATAAGCTCGAAAAGAACGGTACAGACTATTCTGATTGGATTAGAAGCTTAAGAATTGTTCTTAGGAAAATTGTACGTTCTTGACGAACCCATTCCTGCTAATCCCGTTGCAAATATTGCAAGGGCAGATAAGGAGCAACGTAAGAAACATGTTGATGATTCTAATGATGTTGTTTGCCTTATACTTGCCACCATTTGTAAGGCTCTTATGAAGGACCTTGAACACATGGTAACTGCTTTTGACCTAGTACAATGCACAAAGGAAATGTTCCAAGTGCAGGCTAGGCAGGAGAGGTATGTTGTGTTAATGGTTAACACAAGAAAGGGGTTTAAAAGGGAAGACAAAGTAGGTAAAGTAAAGGTTGTTAAACCTAGGGAAAAAAGTTGCCAATGCCGAAGAGGCTAAACCCAAAGTGTCTCAAAAGGGTGCAATTTGCTACCATTGCAATGAGATTAGTCATTGGAAGCAAAGTTGCAAGGCTTATAAGGAAGGCCTAAAAGTGAAGAAGGGCAATACGATTGCTGCTAATTCAGGTATCTATATGATAGATATTTTCCTTTCAATTTTTGTTCTTGGGTATTAGATACCGGATATGGATCCCACATTTGTTTAAATGTGTAAGGAATAAAGAATAGAAAGCTACTCAAAGAAGGTAAAGTGGACCTACGTGTGAGGAATGGATCAAGAGTTGCTACCTTAGCCATAGGAACTTATGAAGTTACTTTACCGTGTGGACTAGTACTTGTTTTGAACAAATGTTACTACGCTCCGAATTTGAGTATGAGTATTATTTTCGTTTCTTATATGGATAATGAAGGATATAATTTTCTTATTGAGAATAAGAAGTTTTATATTTATTTAAATGATATGCTTTATGGTATTGAAGATTCATTTAATGGCCTATATATATCCTTGATGTTAAGAAACAAAATAATATTGAAGATATCTATTATGAAAATAAGAAATCTAAACCGAATAATGTGAACAACGCGTTCATATAGCATTGCCGGCTTGGTCACATAAATGATAAACATATATCTAAACTCCATTAACATGGACTTTTAGACTCATATGATTATGAATCATTTGAGGTATGTGAATCTTGTTTATTGGGTAAAATGACCAAACCACCATTCACTAAGAGTAGTGAATGGGCTAGTGACTTATTGGCCCTTATACATGAGATGTATATGGACCATTAAGTAGCATTGCTAGGGGAAGATTTCGGTATTTCATTACATTCATCGATAACTTATCTAGATATGACTAGGTCTATCTGATGAAGTTCAAAAGTGAATTGTTTGAGATATTTAGAATATTTCAAAATGAAGTACAAAATCAACTTGGCAAAACTATTAAAGTAGTTCGATCCTGAAATTACCCGATCTTTTTCGCGCGCGGGGGCGCGGCGGAAAAGGCGGTTGTCTTTCGCGGGGGGTTGGTGTCTGAGACCTCGCTTCACGGGAAGGAAAATGAGGAGTCGCCACGCGGTTTTTGTATTTTGAGCCCAAACGTTGAGAAACGGCTATTGTGAAAACGTGTCATTTTTATTGGTAGCAAAAACTTAGGAAAAGGCTTTGAAAACAGGGATCATTTTTATTGGCAGCAAAAATGAGTAAAAAGCTTTTTAGTACCAGAGATTGTTAGGTTCGGAGGTCAGGTTACGTTTCGGGTAGAGTATGACGAGATCGCCCGAAACGCCTCGCATGACGAGTCTTTCTACCTTTCTCGAAATCGTGTGTGTGTGTGTGTGTTTTGAAATGGGGGCTTGAATGACAAGCTTAATCTTGGTTTGAGTGACAAACGTTGATTAGGTGACTTTGTTTGAAAAGACGAGCGTTTGAATGACAAACGTCGGTTTGAGTTTGAAATGAGCGTTTGCGTGGCAAACGTCGACTTTGAGTTGAAATGAGCGTTTGCGTGGCAAACGTCGATTTTGAACCATACAAGTCATTGTTAACGATTTTTGCGAGAAAAATGCGTATTAAATGATTTTGAGTGTCAAATGGCGGCTTTTAGTTTGAAGATGAGCATTCGGAGGCCGAACGTCATTTCGCGCGTTTTGAAAGAGAGTTCGACGGACGAACTCCGGTTTTAAACCGGGCATTACATTGTTAACGATTTTTACGGGAAAAATGCGTATTAAATGATATGCGATCAACGAATCGGGTTGCGACTCGTACTTTGAAAAGTAAATACTATCACAATCCAAACGGATCGGACTTGTAAATGACAGTATTTAAAGCGGTGTCAACGGAATCAAACGATCCGGAATCGTAAATGACGATCAACGAGGCCAAACGGCTCGGAAGTGTAAATGACGATCAACGCGGCCAAACGGCTCGGAATTGTAAATGACGATCAACGAGGTCAAACGGCTCGAAATTGTAAATGACGATCAACGAGGCCAAACGGCTCGGAATTGTAAATGACGTAAAAGTAATCGGAACGGGGTCGGAACGCCGTTTTAACCCGTGATTACTTCTCTTACGGAAAGAGAAGAGGATCGAGGGGCTAAAACGTATCGGACCCCGTTAGACGGAGGCGTCTACATTTTGAGAATGACGTTCGAAACAGTTATAGCGACTGGCGCGTAAACCGAGACGGAACGGAAGATTCAGAGAGAGGGAGTTATACCTATGGCTAGGGTCGACTCCTTTGGCTCGGGAGGTGTGCACGGGACACGGAAAGTTATTCGAAAGGTTGTTTCGAAGTTGTAGGGTGGGTATTTGATCGAAATACGAAGGTTTCACGCGAATCGAGACAAAACGGGAGCTCGGAAGGGGTGGAAACCAGTTTGGACCGTGGGGTATGTGAGTTTTTGGTGTTTTTTCATCCTCCTTTGCCTTTGACAGCAACTTCTATTTATAGGGTGAAAATTGCAGTAGGAGTCCGGCCGGACTTGGACTGAATTTCAGGGGTTTTGGGAATTTTGGAAATCTGGAGGACTTGTTGGCAATTTCAGGAAAATTGCACAGTGAGTCCGGCCGAACATGGCTTGCAAACCAGGGGTATTTTGGTCTTTTGGCCTTGATTTGTGATTGACGAGTGACTAGAGGGAGGTGGCATGCAGGACACGTGTCCTGTGACTCACCAGAAATGTGGGAGTTCGTTCCCCGGTCCCGGTTTTGTCCGTTTTTTAAAATAACAGTCCGGGAAATGTCCGAAACGCCCCCGGAAAGTGCCGGAAAATGCGTTTTTCAGGGAAAGCCATACTTTTACGTGAGATGTCACGTGACAAGTACGGTTCGACGTCGGGATGTACGGGGCAGTCCCGGAACGTCTCGTTGGCACGACAACGGGGAGTTTAACGAGTTCCGGTTAACCTGGAGCGGGCCAGTTAACGGATTTCGGTTAACTTTCTGACGGATTTGGACGATCCGGATTTGGGTACTTACAGCTTAGCCCTCGGCGACGTCACTTTCCGAAGGATGTGGGGTCGTCGAAAAGATAAGGATCCAAATCGGGATGCCTTACTTTGAAAGAGACCTGGGCGGTCAGCGGGCTGGACCCTTAGCGAAAAGGATTCCTACGTATCCCGAGCGGGAATCAAGCCGATCGTAGTTCGAAAAGGGGCAAGGGCCGCGCATGGGGACCTTGACTCGAGCGAGACCGTTAGGAGGCGTCTAAACCCGGATGAGACCATTCGCGAGGTACTGCACCCGAATGGAGACTGTTAGAGGCGTCCGAACCTGGGACTTCGAAACCTTCGAGGGCGCGTGGCGCCTCAAACCGGAGTTGCGATGCCGACGAGGGCGTTCGTGCCTCGGGTGCCGGGCTTATTGCCGTTGCGCTTTATCCTGCTGGGATGGCGTTTGTGCCACTCGAATGGCCGAAGAGGGATTGCTGCGAGGCGTTCATGCCTTGGGGCCGGGCTTATTCGTTGCCGGTTTTATCCTGCTTGGGATGAGCGTTCGGGCTACTGGATGGCCGAAGAGGGATTGTTGTGCGGGCTTATTAAGATGACCATTGCAAGGCGTTGGAACTGGGGTTCGGGCTTATCAGCGGCCGGAGATGAATTTTCAAGGCGTTCGTACTTCGGGGTTTGGCCATTACCTGCCGAAGGGATGTTGCAAGGTGTTCGGCCGGCCGCTATTGCAAGGTGTTCGTGCCTTGGGGTTCGGGCTTATTGATGTGCCGAGATGATTTGCAAGGCGTTCGTACCTGGGTTCGGGCTTATTGCGTCGCCGAGATGACCGTTTGCAAGGCGTTCGTACCTTGGGGTTCGGGCTTATTGCTGTTGCCGGAGGAGACCGTTTGCAAGGCGTTCGTACCTTGGGGTTCGGGCTTATTGCTGTTGCCGGGGATGACTAGCGAAGGTCTTTGGTAAGAGAGTGGAGGTCGGACCGCGAAGGTCGGGATCAACTGTTTGAAATCGGACCGTGAAAGGTTGCGATTGAGGATTTGAAATCGGACCGTGAAAGGTCGCGATTGAGGATTGAAATCGGACCGTGAAAGGTCACGATTGAGGATTGAAATCGGACCGTGAAAGGTCGCGAATAAAAATTGAAATCGACCGTGAAAGGTCGCGATTGAGGATTGAAATCGGACCGTGAAAGGTCGCGGTTGAGAGTTTAATGGTGAGGACCATTTAAATTTTAACGTCTGAGACGGAATCAGATGTTCGAAATGGTGAACGTTTGAATGTCAAACGTCAACGATCAATGTTGAGACGAGCGTTTGGGGAATGTCAAACGTCAGCGTTAGTGAAACTGGGAATTTAACGTCTGGAGACGCAGCGTTAGTGAAAACTAATCGGGAATTTAACGTCTGAGACGAGCGTTAGTGAAAACTAATCGGGAATTTAACGTCCTGAGACGAAGAGGAGAACTAATCGGGAATTTAACGTTCTGAGACGAAAGCTAGGGAGAACTAATCGGGAATTTAACGCCTGGAGACGAGCGTTAGTGAGAACTAATCGGGAATTATCCGGGGATAGGCGTTAGGAAATGTCTAATCGGGGAAATTTTACACTTTCGGGGCCAAAAGTGGTAAAATTGGAATTGCCAAAAGCCGAGGGGCAAAAGGGGCAAAAATTATTCTCGTGCAAGAAGAGTCCGGCCGGACTTTTACCGTTTTTCCGTAAACTTTTTAAATGCCGAGGCCGGGAAGAAAATGGGCATTTCTTCCATTGTTGCCGGCGAGAGAGGAGAGAAAAGAGAGAGAAATCCAACCCAAATTGCAAGGTTTGCTCGAATTTGTGAGGGAAAATCGCTATGGAGGGTGAATGAAGACCAATGGCTCGCCATGGAAGGACCGACGACGAAAGAACTCGATTGGTTCGGACCATTCGAATCATCACTCTTCCATTGAATCCGGCGGAGTTTTATCCGGCGAGGGACCGCCACAACTCCAAGAGAGGGATCGAAAGACAATTAAGTTCCCTACAAATTCCATTAATTTCAAGAATGTGCATTCTTTAAATGTTAGAATTTTGTTAGGGATTTACTTAGGGATTTTGGTGCCCGATTTGGGGCTTTTGACTTTGCTATGAATCGTTGTCGAAATTGACTAGGACGTAGTTCAATTGACATCATGGGTAGATGACATAAAAATTTTGGTTGCAAAATTCCATGTCTAAATGCATTTTCCAAAATTAAAGTAACTTTAATTCGGGACGGAGCGAAATTTTCGAAAAAATTCGAAAGAATTTGAAAGTTCCGGATTCGACGGAGTTTTCGAAATGATTTTGAAAGTTCCGGATTCGACGGAGTTTTCGAAAGATTTTGAAAGTTCCGGATTCGACGGAGTTTTCGAAAGATTTTGAAAGTTTTTTGAAAGTTCCGGATTCGATGGAGTTTTCGAACGATTTTGAAAGTTCTGGATTCGACGGAGTTTTCGAAAGATTTTGAATATACGTAGGAAATGAAGGAGAACCGTATCTGCATTGCATCCTTTTGACATGCGTTGTTGCATTTTGTTGACGTTGCTTCGTCTTGTTTGTCTCATAGGGACAGGATGGTTGATACCCACAACCGTAAGAGTCGGGGTGCCTTTGAGGCGGTGCAGGCATTGTGGGGCCTTATCCTGACGTGGCCCGAGAGGGAGAGAGGAGTCCACGACACCGGTGATTGACTCCGGCCGGGCCGGGTTTATCAGCCGTAGCCGCGACACTGATACGCCGAGGGGCGTGTCCACGTATGTCGCGCCGAGCGAGTACCGGTGGGATACGACCCACACTTTCCATTTCGTATGGGGGAGGCGGCGGTGACTCCCACGAGATTTTGCCGCTATCACCGGGTTGCCGACTTATGGCAACGCGTCAGTGCGGGTTGATGGTTACACCCCTGAGCGCTTGTGCAGGCTGCCGGGTTTCGATATTACCGATGCCAGGGGCTTAGGTATTCGGTACAGCCGATGGAGCATCACTTGAGGGCGGGTGTCGCCGATTATTTGGCCGGATCCTTGAGGATGACCGCGGAGCGTCCGGCTCGAGGGTTCCTTTGCCTCGAGCCGCCGACCTTGTTCCCGACTTCCGACACTTCTTGTCACTTCCTCTCGCTCGGCCGCCGATGCATCCGGGATGCCGTGAGGGGTTTCGTGGGGGAGGCCGGACCGGCCGAGCTCTACCATTCCTCGGACAGTTCTCGCGGGGAGAGGAGCACTCATTTAGCCGCTTTACGCCCGTCTTGGATGTAAGTTTACGTGCTTTTTTTTTTTTTTTTTCTTCCTTGCCTCTTTTATGTACTCGTATGTATCTCGCTTTGTAGCCGACATAACTTTCCATTCTCTCGGCGGTGTCCGGTGCTACGAGGTATTCACCCGCAGTGCTTGGGACGTAAGGAGCCGTACCGTCCCCTGTTCCCCGCCTTGCTAGTTTGGCGTAAGAAGGCGAAGAGGGCGGTCTCTTCGAGGGTTGGCACTCGAGTGTCGTACGAGGAGATATCTCCGGCGCCGAACCCGGAGTTCTCCGAGAGGATCCACTGACCCGGTGGAGCAGGTTTGATCATGTCGCGTGCAGATTTCCGCGAGACTACACGGCGGCGAAGCTCCCGGTGGGACTTCACTGCGACGCCACGTATCTGGGGAGAGGGTGACCCGTCAAAGATAGGCAGGGTCTCTTCCATTGGGTGCCGATGGATCCTCCTTCGTACATGCAAGATCCCTGGAGATGCCGACGGATGAGCCGGAGGGATACCTTCGTGGTGTGACTTTCACCGAGTACATCATAGCGGGGCCGCCTATGATGTTTTCTTGAGGATGAGGCCGAGGAGCCCACAGCGCAAAGATAGGGAGGGCGAGGTCCCCGGAGGTCCTCGACATTTTCCCCGTCCCACGAGCTAGGCTGGGCGTACGAGGGGCCGGACGGTTCGCAGCGACTCAGGATCCCACTCCTACGGAGCCGAGACCACGATACTGTGGCGGACCCCAATGCTTCTAAGTGAGCATCTTTTCTCGATTTTCTCGCATTTGATAGTAGCATTCTCGCACATGATGCATCCGTACTTTCGTTCGCTTCGATGATTTTCCCGGTTCGCAGTATCTCGGCCATACGTACAATGAGGCCACGAGGCCGGTGGACGGTGGTCCGCCTACGCCAGAGGCTCGTGGAGTTCTCGCGGTGCAGCCTTCGGAGGAGCGTGGACGTCCGCGATCGGGGGCCGTCTAGGCCGAGGGGTTCGCCCGCTCCCACAAACCGCGGGGAGGACTTCACACAGGGGCTTCGCGCCCGCGGGCGGAACGGCCGGATTTGGAGCTCCTTCTTCGCGCACTCGGGGCGCGAGAGGGGGAGTCCTCGAGTTCGCGTACTCCGAGGGAGGCCCTTTGCCTATTCCCTACTGGGAGGAGTTCGGCGAGTTCCTCGTTTGCGACAGTATCCTGGCAATGGCGGCGAGCAAGATGGCCGAGTGTACGGATGACGAGCAGACTCAGAGTAGTCCCCTTTTTATCGTTTTCTTCTTTATTATTTTGTTTAGACAAAATGCATGTATTTGTCAGTGAACAAATTTTGATTTGAGATGTATTTGTAAAAAGGCGCCCGTGGCGGAACTCAGATTTCGCATATTTATTTTGTGATCACCTTCAGCTATTTTCGGCAAATAAGCAAATAGGTTAATCAAAAATAAATAAAAAGGAGAAATGCATTAAAAATTGAACGGGTCAAAAATTAAGCATGTATGCACTAAATTTTAATTATTTGCACCGTTGCACGAGCCCGGGGCTAAGGGATATTGTCATTTGTTGAATGAAATCGTGTGCACGCAGATTTCATAAGGGTGAACAGGCATGGTTTGGAAATGTTTCCAACTTTTAAGGCAACTGGCCGCAGAGTTGACCAAGTCAATCGCAGGGGAGTCCCACTGACTTGAAATGAATTTCCGCATTCTTTAAATTGCAGCTTCAGCTTTGCAATTTGTAAGAACTGCGCATTGCTTTTGCTCATTCCGTCGAGTTCTTTTCCATTTCTTAAGGTTTTCTTCACCTTCCGACATGGCTCCTTTTCCCAAGTTATCGTCTCCTGATGCAAGAGCGATATTTGGACAACTTTCGCCGTGGGTACGGAACCACACGAGGCGTAACAAAAGGTTTTTCGAAGGTCAGCATGGGATTAAATCTGCTTGGGCTTTGAAGGAGCTCATGCGCGATTGGGACCTTTGAGAGCCGCGTCTCGCCTGGGACGTAAGGAGGAATGTGTACAACTTTTCGTACAACGAAGTCACTCCTACGCTTGAAGATTTCCGCCATTCGGGAGGACCCGAGACGGAATGCCTAGTTCTTCCGTATGCCGGTGGCATGGCCACCGTTGAGAAGCTAGTGTCTTTGCTGGGTATCTCGGCCGGAGAAGCATACGGGATGCCGATACAGATACCGATTATGTTGACATTTCGGGACCGCCCGAAAGATTTGCTCTGAGCCGAGGGGAGCGTCTGCGTGGGACGCGTTTGCTCAGTGCGTGATTGCTACTCGTTCACATTCACGTCTCTCGGGTGTGTGCCATCACAACAGCATCGGACCTCGGTGAGGCAAGGCCGGAGTGGAGGAGACATCGTGCCATTGGTCTTGGGCGAGACGTTCCCGGGCATAGCCGGACGGCGACCTCAGCCAACTCAATACATGCGTGGGAGGGAGTCCCGCTATGCCGACCATGTGGTTGAGGGAGAGGCCGCAGATGATGCCCGAGGTGCCAATGTCCCGTGACGCTGGGTCTTTCTCGCGACGTCCTTCCGGTGATGTGGGTAATCAGCCGAGCCGGAGCCTGACGGCCGTACTTGGCACGCATCACTTGCGATGGCGGGTTCCCCATTGGAAGTTACGTACTTGTAGGACCGTCAGAGGGTCCGTTGATCGTCGAGTGCCGGGCCGTCTCGCACGTCCTTCTATATTCCATCATTGGTTCTCAAGGGCAAGACGGCCGGGAGCAGCATGCCACCGACCGATCTCGAGTTATGCCGCTACCTCGAGGTGGGATCTCTCGCGGATGGAGGATCCTTCGACGCTATTGCCGGTCACCCGGTGGTGGCAATACACGTCCTTTCCCGCCAGGTTCTCTTTTCACCGGAGAGAGGGCACCGTTCGTCGACGCAAAGATCTGGACCGGTACGAAGAGTGTATGGGGAGACACAGATGGCTATCTTGTGGAGACGGAGTGAGCCGCTGGGTGCCGATCACCTCGGACAGCTCGACATTGAGGAGGACAGAGGCGAGGGCTAACCCCGGGAATCGTATCGGCGATGCCATGGCCGATTATGTGGCAAGTGCCGATCGGGAGGCCAATCAAAGCACCGCGATGATGGCTCGAAGCGAGGCGGCTCGAGACAGAGCTAGAGAAAGGATCGTATTGACTCACAGATTGACTGAGGCGTCGGGAAGAGTCCCCGAGCTGTAGAAGGCCTACCGGAATATTTCTGCGAAGGTGAAGAACACTCACCGGGGAAAAGTGGAAAGGGAAGAAGGATGAAGGACCTAGTACGGGAAACTAGGTTGACCTTACCGTCCCGTAGTATCCACCCATTGTCATTGCGTACACATTAATTGATTAATGTTTTATTGTAGTTTTGCTAGCGTGTAGCGAGTCAAGAGTTGACCGTGCTTGAACTCATCAAAGAATGTTTTAACCGTTATGAATTTGTAGGTTAAATGAAAAGAGTTTTTCAAACACAAGCAATTGATGCTTATTGTATTTTTTTTGTTTTTTAGACCGAACCAAAGATGGCCGCCACGTTCCCCTTTTACAACCGGACTAAGGGGCTCAGGTCACCGTAGTTCGACACTTTAGGTGAATTTGAGAAAAACAAAGACAAAAGAAGTGCGACTGCTTTTTTACCCGGATCATTAGCGGGAATGTATCCACTGGGTATTACTCTTTTAGCACTTTAATTTACCGAGGGGGACGGTGTATGGGGAAGGTGAGTTGACTCGTGCTCTTCCTCAAACGAAGTATTCATGAGCTTGCTTCCGTTCACGGGGTTAACGAAAGGGTTTCCGTCCAAGTCTCGCTAGTTTCATGGCTCCTCCGAGAAGATTCTTTGTACCACGAACGGTCCTATCCAGGTAGGCTCCCACTTTCCGAGGGGATTGGTCCGCGTAGGAGGTTTTTCCTTTAGCACCAAGTCGCCTTCTCTCGATGTCTCTGATCTTGACTTTCTTGTCGAATGCTCGTGCCATCTCCGCTCCGGTAGGCTCGAGTGTGTTCCATGGCTTTCAATCTGCGCCGTCGAGTAGAGCAAGTTCGTCGTGATCGCCCGTAGCCATTCGACTTCATTGACCCCGTTTTCCAAGAGGACTCTGAGGGATGGAATTTCCAATTCCACGGGTAACATTGCTTCCATTCCGTAGGTAAGTGCGAACGGAGTCTCCCGCGGCGGTTCCGATCGATGTTCGGTATCCCTGCAGGGCTAGGATGTAGCTTTTCGCGCCTCCCGACCTCTCGGTGGTCATCTTTCCGATTATCATGGCGAGAGTCTTGTTGGCCCGCCTCTACCGCACCATTGGTTTGTGGTCCGTAAGGAGAAGCACTTGTGACGTGTGACTCGAATTCGGCCGCAGTTGGTCACAATTTCCTTCAAGTGAGTCCCATTGTCGGAGATGATCTCATTGGGCACTCCGTATCGGCACATGATGTTCTCTCGGATGAACTCTGCCACCTTCCTAGAATTCAAGCACTTGTACGATCTCGGCTTCTACCCATTTGGTGAAGTAGTCGATCGCGACTAAAATGAACTCGTGACCATTGCTCCCCGGGAGGAGTGATCTTGCCGATGACGTCGATTCCCCATGTGGCGAAAGGCCATGGCGTAGTCATGCAAGAGAGTTCGTGAGGAGGGATGTGATTGAGGTTGGAAAACCGTTGACATTTGTCGCAGCCTTCTGACGAACCGGATGCGCTCCTGTTTCCATTGATATCCAATAGTATCCCATACGGAGAATGATCCGTGTCAATGCTCATAGCGTTCATGCTGCGGACCGCAGTTCCGTTGTGAACTTCGCTCATTAGCTCGCCGGCTTTTTCTTTGTTTACACACCGAAGGAGTGGCCCGTGGCGCTTCTTGTACAACATACCCCTGCAATGACGAAATGGGATGCCAAAGGCGTTTTAATGCCATCATGTTTTGGCTTTGATCCCTTCTTTGTATTTTCCATCTTCATTTGTGAAGGAAGCTTCTCCGCTGGAGGTACTCGGTAAATTTGATTATACCGTGGTTCGTCGATCGTTTCTTTTTCTTTTTCGATCTCACAAAGAATAGGCGGGTGTTTCCCGTCCGCCTATTCCGAGGGGTTTTACCGCTTTCCCTCGGGAATTTCGACAAGAGAGGCGAGGGCTGCTGTGGCCTCGCGGCGGTTCCTCGTCTCTTGGCAAATAGTGAAAAGAGATGTCCTTGAACCGAGCAATGAGCTCCTCCATGTACGCTGTGGTACTTCAAGGCCGAATCTACCGTCTTCCATTTGTTGGATACTTGATTGATGATCAATGCCGAGTCTCCATATACATCCAAACTTCCGAGATGTTGCGCTCGAGGGCGGCTTCCAAACTCGCCGCACAAGCTTCAGATTCCGCCGCATTGTTGGTTGCTTCAAAATTCAGCCTTGACGGCTATGGGAGTATGCTCGCCCTGGGATCGACAAGGAGCATTCCAATGCCATTCCCCTTCTTGTTGGCTGCCCCATCGAAGAAGAGTTGCGCGCCGTTTGCGCCTGTCAAGTGAAAAGATTCCGTCAGTCCGAAATTGCGGATCGTGACCCTTAGGTTCACTGCTTCGGGAAGTCGGCAAGCCGATCTCGCCATTACTCGCCCTTTGTTGATTTTCTTACCATGTACTTGATGTCGAACTCAAACAGCAGAAGAATGACCACTTGGGCTAGCCGCATCGACAGTGATGGCTTGTCAAAGAGATATCTGACGGGTCCACTTTGGAGACCAGAGCACCGAATGCGACCGCATGTAGTAAGTTTCAGCTTCCGACTACCCATACCAAGGCGGTACAAGGTTTTCCCGATGCCGAGTAGCCGAGTTCACTTCCTTGAAGCTTCCGAAGTAGATTGCATGCTCAACCTTGGAATCTTTCGTTTGTGCCGCATTGCCCGATAGACGTGTCTCACGTCAGATACAGGAGTAGTGGCTTGTCTTCATGTGGCGGGCAATGTAATTGGGGGATTAACCAAGTAGGTCTTGGATTTTCTCTAAAGCCGTTTGGCACTCTGAGTCCCATTTGATGTCGGCATTCTTTTTCATCGCTTGAACATGGGCTCGCAGAGAGATGTCAACCGGTTGATGAAGCGACCGATGTACTCGAAGTCTTCCCATGAAGCTCTTCACTTCGTCAGGTTTGAGGTGGCTTCATGTCGATGATGGCCTTGATTTTCCCGGGATCGCTTCGATACCTCTTTCTCGTAACTACGTACCCCAAGACTTGCCGCGCTTGACGCCGAAGGTGCACTTTGCCGGTTCAACCTCATGGAGTGTTTTCTCGAGTCCGTTGAAGAACTTCCTCGATCCTGGTCATGTGCCGCATGTCTCGATCCCTCGAGTGGATGATCATGTCGCCGACATATACTTCGATTTCTTTGTGAATCATGTCACGGAAGAGGGGTCAGCAGCCTCGCCGGTAAGTAGCCCCAAAGTTTCTTAGACCGAATCGGCATGACCGTGTAATGCATGTCCCCCATGGAGTGGTGAAGGCGCCTTGGCCCGATCCTCCCTCGGACATCTTGATCAGGGTTGTATCCAAAGAAACCCGTCCACGAAGGACTTTACTTCGAAATTGCCGTGGTGTCGACCAAAGATGTCGATGTTAGGCAAACTGGGAAATCATCCTTAGGGCCGGCCTTGTTGAGATCCCGAAAATCCACGCAAAGATCCGACCTTTCCATTGGCCTTGGTGACCGTCACGATGTTGAGAGCCAAGTCGGGTACTCAATCACTCGATGAAACCAACTCCTGAGCATTTTCTCAATTTCTTCTTTAACTTGCAAGGACCACTCGCTTGATCTTGCGCAGCCTTCCGTTTGACAGCTCGATTCGGGATCCAGTGGGAATTCCGTGCTCCACGATTGAGGGATCGAGTCCCGGCATGTCCCGATATGACCAAAGGCGAACACGTCAACATACTCCCTGAGGAGGCTTATCGTGGCTTCCTTTTCTCGCATCGGCGAAGAAACCGCCCACTTGTGTCTCTTTAGGCTCTTGCACCGACCCCAGGTTCACTTCTTGGTCATAACCTCTTCGGCTGGGCCCGGTTGTCCTCTTGGTCAACTACACGCTCGAGAACTTCTTTAATGTATTGTTCGCTTAATGTGTCTCGCTTCTTTATCAATTGAGTTATTAACGTCTTTTAAGTTGTTTGTTAACTTATCGTTTGTTAAAGTGGCAATGAGAGGATACTCCGAAAGGTCGACTTTTCATTACACAAGAACGGGAATACATGATTGGCTACAACATTATAGTCCTCCGGCGTAAGGCCGTTGGATGACTCGCAGGATCGGACTCGACAAGGACTCGACTCAAAGGGTTTGAGACCGGGTTTAGGGAGATGTGGGTGCGGGCCCACTTTGTCTTCCATTTCTGCCTGGCTTGCCCTCGTCCGGTGAAAGTTACCCAATTCTTCAGGGCATTGCCGGATGCTTCGAGGAGGGTGCGGGATCGAGAGGCTTGGCCTCGCCGTCCCTATCACGGCGATCATGTCATTGTCTGAGCCCCGCCGATCAAGTTGGGCAACTCCATGACTTCTTCAAATGTGACTGTGAGAGCTGTCCACTGAGAGCGTCTTCTATGAATTCCGGTTCCTTCGCTTTGGATTTACCGTCTCGAATGTGGCCTCTACGGCTGATCCGAACAACTTGTTTCCCACGGAGAGTACCCCGAGTTGCTCCTCCAAGTCCGGGATTCCCTTGAATGTGTACTCATGTCGGACCGTGGTGGCAGCTGGTCCAGGTAGAGCCGTGATGTCGAGGAACGCTCCCCTTATCTGATTAGCTTGAGTCCTCTCAAACGCTTGAGGTCCCGTGCTAGCCGTTCCATTCTTCGTAGTCTAGGCTGCTGACTATCCTCGCTCTTTTCTCATCTTCATCAAGCCGGTCACCGCCGGGTCCGGTTCCGCCTCGTCGGTCCTGGCCGGCTTTGTCTGCTTCCTTGTCGGTCCCCCGCCCGTGGGTCATTGCCGGTTCCCTTTGTCGGTCCCTCGCCGCTCGCCGGTTTGCCTCTTTGGTGAAGTAATGAGCGAGGTCAAAGCCGTAAGGTCGGAGATTGGGTGTGCACGGCCGGAGGTTCCCCTTTGTGGGCCGTCGCTGGTGCGCGGCGAGCCTTTGTCTTCCTTGATGTCACTCTGTTGGCACGTAGCCAAGCCCCCCGGACCGTGGTGTGGTCCTTGACTTCAATAACTTGGTGCCGGCCTTGCAGCCTTTGCCGAGCCCTGGGCCCCGGGATGAAGTTCATGAGTTTCATCATCCTCATGGCGGGAGGAATCTGATCGTGAGACAAAGGGAAGGTCCACGTTGCATATTTGGATCTTGGAGGTCTCCGTGAGTGAATCCAGCTTAATGGCATGTCATCATTATGCTTGATTTCCAACACCGGAATGTCGTTGGTGCCGGTCCCCTGCGTGGTGACACCGCCGCCGTAGACCGTGGTTAGCCTGCTGCCTTGCATGAACTTGAGGCACCGGTGAAGGGTGGATGCCACGCCATTGATTTGATGCAGCTGTGGACGCCCAGATGGCCGTGAAAGTGATTGGAATGTCCAACACTTGGAATTCGGTGGGGATCACCCGCTTGCCGAATCCGTATGTTAAGCAGTAGCAACCCCGAGAACCGTACGGGAAGTAGAGTCATAGGCCTCGACAACAGGTGGACCGAAGGCTTAAGATCCGGGCTTGATGTCAAGCAGGTCCATCATCTTGGCGGGCAAGACATTCATTCCGGAACCTCCGTCTACCAACACGCGAGGAAGACGACGTCGTCCAGCTGGATCGTGATGTAAAGCGGCTCATTTGTGATCACCCCAAATTTTGGAAGGTCCAAATCAGGAAGGTGATAATGTTAAGCCATAATGATGTTACCAATCATCTCGAATGACTTCATCCGGGGTCAAGGGCCCACTGGGACCATGGTACGGGCCGTGCTTTCCTCTAGCTTGAGCTTGTGAGGATAAGAGGGAGGTGAGCAGAGACCAAAGGGAAATGTTCGCCCGAGGTCCTGCTGGAGCTGAGCGAGGATCGGGTCCTCTTTCAAGGAACTTGCGTCTCGCGGGCCGGGCCGGACTGCACTGCCCGCCGGCTTTTTGGTGGCCTTAGGTGGTAATGCATGGATTTGACCCGATCGGGTTAGGAACGCCGACACGTGTTTGGTCCCTTCGAACAGCCGCCCGAAGTTTGAGCCATAGTTAGAGGAGGATTCTCGTAGCATAGGGCCACGTCTTCCCTCAACTCATTGATTGTGGATGAATTCCTGAGCTTCAGGCAAACTTGACGGATTCTCCGTCCTGTGATACCGGCTTGGGTGCCTCGCGGGGAGGTAGCCTACTGCTTGACGCAGCTTGTTCGAATGTCGTGCACAACAAAGGTTGCCTCAATTGAACCGTGCGCTGACCCTCCTGGGAGGTCGGAGAGTTCTCGGCTCAAGCGAACGGCCTCCTGGATCTCTTCACTGTATATCGCGTTCCTTTCCTTCTGCCGAGCATACTCAGGGCCTGAGTTGGGCCCGGCGATACTGTGGTTGGCTAGTTTTCCTCCACTCTGGGCCCAGATCAATCTTCTTGCAAAATGAGCCTCGCGTCGAGAGTTAATGCCTCGCGCTTCTTCCCATGTGAGAATAGCCAGCTTCCTCAACCGCTGTGCGGCGCCTAGGTAAACCTCCATTGGGGAGAGTTTTCTTCTCTCGCTTTATCTCGAGTGGCGGTATGCCGGAAGGCGAGTACACGGCTTCCCGAACATCTGCCCATGTGACCGGTTGCCGTCCCGCTGATCGTTTCTCGTAAACGAAGGCCGTAGATCGTGGAATTTCCCGAGTAGTTGCCGAGACGAATTTCCATCCTCCTCCCGTTTTTAAATAGACCTTCCTCCCCGAGTTGGCCTTTCAATTTGAGTGCGGAGATGATCCGCTCCCATCCTCCCAGACCCTCGGGAGTCCGGTTTTGTTGACTTCATGCCCGGCTTGGAAGAGAATGGTTCTCATTGTATTCATCGCCGCTTTCACAGAGAACTTGCTTTCCTCGGGAAGGTAAGCGCCGGATTCGGTTTCGCCGTGTCGCTCCATCTCCTAGGTCATCGGGACCGCCACCACCCTCGTCAGTGAGGAACAGAATGGATGAGAATTTGCATTTAGTCCTAAGCTGCGTTATGGGCAAAACTCCCGAGG
>JAFEMH010008118.1:0-63190 GCA_022495995.1 Adenophora triphylla var. japonica | reverse complement strand
GCAACATCTTCCCAAAACAACCCTTCCCGCAAAATAAAACCTGTCATTCTCCTATCTTTTCCGAAAACGTTACCAAAAACCAAGTCAAAGATCGTCAATACACCATTTTCCCAAATGAAGCATCTTCAACTTATCACAGATTTCGAGGAGAAAAGAGTGGGAAAACGGTAGACTCGGTACAGCCCATTATTTTCATGTTGTTTAAATAGCATTAGATCCACCCACGTCGTATAAGCACACACACTCACTAACACTTACACACACACATTTTGTATTCACGCTTCATTTTTACTCTCTTACCATCTCGTAAGTACCCAAATCCGGATCGTCAAAACTCCGTCGAAAGTTAACCGAAATCCGTTAACCGGCCCGCCTGTGTTAACCGAACTCGTTAAACTCCCCGCCGTGCCAACGAGACGCCCCGGATCGCCTGCATCCCGACGTCAAAGCATACTTAACACGTGTCATCTCACGTAAAAGTATGGCTTTCCCGAAAACGCACTTTCCGGCACTTTCCTGGGGCATTTCGACATTTTCCTGATCGTTATTTTAAAAACGGACAAAACCTGGGACCGGGAACGAACTCCCATGCAAAGGGTGAGTCAGTGACACGTGTCCAAAGATGCCACAGCCCCTCTCGTCACCTTTCAATCACAAATCAAGCCGAAAAGACCAAAATACCCCGGAATTCGGGCCAAAGTCCCACGACTCCCCGCGCAAATTTCCCGAAATTGCCAAAGAAGCCCTCGAATTCCAAAATACCCCAAAACCCCAAAATTCACCCAAGTCCGTCCGGACTCCTACTGCAATTTTCCCCTATAAATAGAAATGGCTGTCAAAGCCAAAAGAGGAACATTTTACTCCCAAAATTCACTCTACACACGGCCCAAACTGATTTCACCCCTTCCCGAGCTCCCGTTTGCCTCGATTCGCGTGAAACTTCCGTATTTCGATCAAATACGCCCCTCATCACTTCGAAACACCCTTTCGAACCAATTTTCGTGTCCCGTACACACCTTCCGAGCCAAAGGAGTCGACCCTAGCCATAGGTATAACTCCCTCTCTCTAAATCTCTCGTTCCGTCTCGGTTTACGCGCCAGTCGCTACAACCGTTTCGAACAACGTTATCAAAATGTAGACGCCTCCGTCTAACGGGGTCCGATACGTTTTAGCCCTCGATCCTCTTCTCTTCCGTAAGAGAAGTAATCACGGGTTAAAACGGCATTCCGACCCCGTTCCGTTTACTTTTATGTCATTTACCAATTCCGGATCGATCGATCCGTTGATCGTCATTTAATTTCTGTCATTTACAATTCCGAGCCGATTGGCCTCGTTGATCGTCATTTACAATTCCGAGCCGATTGGCCTCGTTGATCGTCATTTACAATTCCGGATCGTTTGATTCCTATAAAGTCCGACCCGTTTGGATCGTGATAGTATTTACTTTTCTAAGTCCGAGTCGCAACCCGATTCGTTGATCGCATATCATTTAATACGCATTTTTCCCGTAAAAATCGTTAACAATGTAATGCCCGGTTCAAAACCGGAGTTCGTCCTTCGAACTCTCTTTCAAAACGCGCGAAATGACGTTTGGCCTCCAAACGCTCATCTTCAAACTAAAAGCCGCCATTTGACACTAAAAACATTTAATACGCATTTTTCCCGTAAAAATCGTTAACAATGACACGCCCGGTTCAAAAAATCGGAGTTCAACCTTCGAACTCCTTTTCAAACTCAAAATCGACGTTTGCCACGCAAATGCTCATTTCAACTCAAAACCGACGTTTGTCATTCAAACGCTCTTCTTTTCAAACAAAGTCACCTAATCAACGTTTGACATTCAAACCAAGATTAAGCTTGTCATTCAAGCCCCATTTCAAAAAACACAAAAACACACACACACACGTTTTCGAGAAAGGTAGAAAGACTCGTCATGCGAGGCGTTTCGGCGATCTCGTAATACTCTACCCGAAACGTAACCTGACCTCAAAACCTAACAATCTCTGGTACTAAAAAGCTTTTTACTCGTTTTTGCTACCAATAAAAATGATCCCCGTTTTCAAAGCCTTTTCCTAAGTTTTTGCTACCAATAAAAACGACACCATTTTCTAAAGCCGTTTCTCAACGCTTTGGGCTCAAAATACAAAACCGCGTGGCGACTCCTCATTTTTCCTTCCCATGAAGCGAGGTCTCGACACCAACCCCTCGCGAAAGACAACCGCCTCGCTCGCGCGAATCCGGTAATTTCGCTGGCGACTACTGGGGAAAAGATACTTTTTCAAAACTACCGTTGTTTTCTAAAAAGCCTTCCGTGGGTCAAACTTTCGTTTACCCTTCCTCGTTTTCGTGTGTGTGTGTTCCTTTAAACCTCGAACGGTTTTTGTTTCAAAGACATTACATTGTCAACTTTTCAAAATCTTACCATGTTTGTGCATCCCCATTCATGTTTGATTTTCATGTCAGTCTTTGAACCGTGCATCATGAATTCTTTAAGACACATTCCGAAAAAATCTCTGTTTTACTCGTAAAAGAATTTTAGTGACCGCACACTACGCGCACTTGCCGCCAACACCGCACTTCACGTGCACTTGCCGCCTCGGTACACCGCACACTACAACCCCTAACCCGGGATGGCCTTATCGCTTGCACCCCGATTGGTCCGCTGCACACCTTTCGGGGCGCACGGGTCGTCCCAAACATCCCATCCTAGCCCGTGTAAGCCATGCACTCTTTGTGTCACACTTTGTCCAAGACCCCGGTTGGTTTTTGGCTTAGCGCGTGTCATAAAGCCTAAGTGTATGTTTTTACGCCGGCTCCCGCTCCGAGTCAAGCTCGAGAGTTTGAGACCAAAGGTCGTTCCCGACCCGAAGTCTCGCGCTCTTCAGCCTTGACTTTAACGCGGAGCTCGCCGAAAAATATACCCGAAGGTTCAATGTGACGCCGTGTCACCAAACCTCGTCGTATGTACCGTGCCGCCCACAACTTGGCCAACGCCAAAAGCTAAGGTCTCTCGCACAAGCGAGTCAGAGAGGTCATGCCCAAATTTTGGCACGATCCCCGCCTTAACTTAAGGACGTTGACTTCGATCGTGGCCCGCACAAGGCCACATACGTTGAAAGTTTGCGTGATCGCCTAGCCTTAAGTTCACTTTTTCCTTTGTCGGTGGAACTCGCTTGCCTTATCGACCTCGCCGGATAGTCCGTCCCGAGAAAGATGATCTACAATGGAAACGAGGGGCTTATAAGCGTAGTGACGAGATCCACCGATTAGAGCTCTAGGATTAGTTGCGAAAAGAAGACCCGCTCTTTTCCAACCGATTAGGACTCGAGAAAACGCGCTTTAAGTAAACATTAATCGGTAATCGCACATTGCACAAGCCCGAAACCTTGAGCCAAATACCCTTTTCCGAAGCCTAAACCCTTCCTTTCGTTCCCCGCAATGAGCGTAAAGTGGTTCAGATTTCCGGCCGCCGCCTTGCCGTAATCACGCAACGGCAAACTGCCGTACGCTTCTTCGGTTCCCTCGCCCTCAAATGTAATTTCCGACATGTCTAGTTCACCGAGAAATCGTGGACGGGAAGGACCCCGCCACCGGCAATGTATATGACATTGGAAGAAGCCATCCGGCTTGTGAGGTTCACAAGAGGCGTAAAGAAGATCGCCAGTAATTTCGTGGTACAGCCTTTCCGAATGAGCGTGGTATAGCAAACCTATCCCCGCCGACGGTACTTTTGTCCCGGGTCGAGGATGACGATTCCCCGAAACCAGCTCACCAAGCCTTCAACCAGTTCCTCCCCGCCAACTTACTGGATGCCTTCCAACCAAGGAAACAAATGACCTAGGCTCCACATTGCTACTTCTCGTGGCAACCCCGTCATTTTTGGCCACCAAGGCTACTCCTATCACTCAATACCACCAGCCGCACCGCTGACCATCCTCAGATGCCAATATCCTCAATACCCTCCCGAGTTCATCCCGTTGCCTATACACGAATCCCTAAACACCGGGACAAACCCCGATACAGCCGTAAAAGGCTCCCATATATCCACATATATCAAGCCTTCCACCTCCAATCACTACCGCTCACGTGGTAGCACCCGGCGCCGAGCCTCACAAACCCACCACCGGACCCAACCTTAGCCTCGGATGGTCGAGCAAATGAAAGACCCGAAAGCCACCATGAGCGCCTCAAAGCAGAAACGCTCAAATCCACGGATCCGGGAATGGTCACGCCTCTCCCGCCAAGTTCGTAATGCCTGAGATGGACCGATTCGACGGAACCGAATGTCTCAAACGCACGTCGATACCTACGTTTCTGCATGAGAGCAAAAGGAGCAACCCTCCAAAGAAATGGCCGACCACTTCCAAAGCATACGCTCAAAAGTTCGCTACGATGGTTTCGAGGGTCAAGCTCGCGGATCGCCACACTGGGATCGATTAGTAACATCTTCCCGGAACGGTACCGATCCAACTTAGAGCGGGAAACAAGTCGTGAGGACTTAATCACCACCGAGCGTAAAGCGGATGAAAGTGTTGGGGAATTCTACAAGAGGTGGAGCCGGAAACTCTCCGAGATCACGGAGCCACTCTCCAAAGATGAACAGATGCGGATCTTCAAGTCCCGCTTAAGACCGTCCATCGAACTCTCATCGGGCCATCATTTCTTCCTGCATCTCCGGCCATGGTCAATGCCGGCTCACGCTCGAGAAGGATCTCAAGGAAAAGTTGGCTACCGCACGCCCATACGTATACCGCCGCCAGCTGCATTCAATCCCGCACCGGCCCCGACAAAGGGAAAGATACGTCTATCAACTACATCCATCGTGGACAACAGCCGGCAATGTAAAACCTGGGCCCCGCAAAGCAACAATTCTACTCGTGCGCCTCGCCGTACACTTCGACAAGTTGGACATGCCACCGAGCAAGATGCCGGAAGTGGTTAATCAAGGAAGGTCTCCTTAAACCCGTTGCAAATTACAAACCCAAAAATCCCGTAGCCAATGCGGACAAGAGCAAATATCCGCGCCTTCCATCGCATCACGGCCATACCACCGACAACCGCGTGGGGTTACGATACGAAATCCGTAACTTGATAGAAGAAGGCAAGCCGGAGCGCCCCGTGGCCCAATACGCCGGAAACCCTTTTCCGAACAATAACAAAGTGAATTCCATTGAGCGGGTGCCCAAGAAGATTGCCACAGTAATCCGCTCCGCCTCTTCCGCCGGGTCCTCATCAAATGTCCACATCGCCTACGATGTTTGTGATCGCTCCGCCCGCCCGGGAGTACGAGTCTCAAGATATGGTCCGAGCAATCCTCCGCGAAAAACAAGAAGAAGTCCTCTCAACAAAGAATCGAGAGAAAGATACGAAGCCGGAGACACCAAAGTAGGTACACTCTGAGAGCCTTCCGGAGGTTCGACTACTACGCATCGTACTCCAGCTACCTCTCTTCCTCCGTGCCATGCAGCCTTTAGAGCAAACAGGATGGGAAAGCCGAAAAGTCCCGCCGACAATGTAGCTCGCACTCGGGACACCGGAATACCTCGATCTTGGTAATCTTATCGCGCCGTAAGCCTAACCCTCCGCGGGATCGCCCAAGATTCAATTTGTCCAGCCTTCCGAGCTCGGACCGCAAAGGAAGATCAAGGTCCGCTTGGCACTCGCACTCGATCAACGTGCTAACCAAGGGCGGCAACCGTCACAAACAGCCTCAACATAATCCCGAGGCTCCAAAGAAAGGCTTTACCTCGCAAGAGGAAGACAGAAACGGATGGCTTGATGACTCTCCTTCTCCTGATAGAGACCAGATCTACGATTCCCGATCGTACGGCAAGCATGATCACGTTCGTGACGAAGACTTACCGAGAGATGCCTCGGGCACAACGAAGCTCGTACATCACTCTCAAGCTCAACACCATAACACTCCCCTGAGTATTGGTAGACAACGGGTCAGCCGTTAACGTTCTCCCTCTCAAAGCATGATGCGAGCCCTCCGTATCAACGAAAGCCATCTCGATCCCGTCTACTGACTATCAAGGCCTACGACAACTCGCCTCGCCCCATCCTCGGGACGGTAACTCGAACTCGGTTCGAAACCCAAATGGTGCCAAAGAAAATTCCACGTAATGGACATTCCATCCGAATTCACACTGCTGGGACGCCCGTCGCATCACATGAAAGCCATAGCCTCCACTCTCCATCGCCGTGTTAAGTTCATTAACCTACAGGAGATCTCGAAGTCATCCGAGGGGATAGTTTCCTCATAGGAACGAAGCCGAGACAATAGCCAAGCGTGTCCGTACTGTGCACCGGGTTACTCTCCTTCGAATCAACCAAGGGACTACCGGGCAAATCTCATCGTAATCCCTCGTAGTCCGGAGATGCTAACTATGTAAACGTACTCCAACAAAGTGCACTCGAAGCCCGATACATCAAGTTCAACCGTCGCTTTCCAACATTTGGAGGCAGATTGGAAAGAAACGCCGAACATCGCCATGATGCGGGCACATAAACCCCCGCCTCCAATCGGAGATTCGTCAAGCATTCTCCAAACCAACTCTCGCCCCGCCAGTGCGAAGAGATCTTTGTGATAAAGGTCAACAAGCACCGTCATTCTCGTTTTGAATGCATGGAAGTCGTATGGGATGTCCTCCACGAGGAACTACCCGCCGCACCCCTCTTCTCCAACGAAGAGCATGATGTTTTCCTAGCCGCTCCAAAGAACGCAACCGGACGCAATACGCCCCTACGTTTGGATTGAACCGTCGATGACGACGAATCGTGACTCTCCGGAGTCGAGGACGCGGCAGCACCCGCGGCAAGTGCACTCCCGCATTCACATGCTCGCTTTGAGGACGGCACTCCTTCCGATCGTGTCACCTACGACCAAGGCTCCAATACCATGGAAATTGTCAAGCTCAACGTCCAAGATGCGGCTATCCGACAATTGGAAGCAACCGGTTCACACGACAAAGAATCCTCTCGATCAAGTGGCCGACGACGACTTCGTCAACATCATCTATTCCGTATATCCCGATGTTACCAAGGATCCGATCCTTATCGTCGATTCTCGCAATACCAAAGTCACCCTCGACGACCGCCCGCTCATGGTAAACGAGGCCCCGGCCAAGCGAGCTCGTAGCTCATCACTACTTCCGAGTACCAGCCCCTGGCAACCGGCCCGTGCCGTCGCCAAGCTTATACCCTCAAGCGCCGCCAAGGCCAAGGGCAACAGCGAAGGAGACCAAGCTCCTCACCCTGCTACGAGTCGATCACCCTCGGGAACGCTCCGGCAGCCACCCCGAAAACATCTCGTGAAAGTCTTCCCCGCAAGGCGTAGCCGCCTTCCGACATAGGAAATGACCACCTCAAAGATCAACATGCTCCAGCCGATTCTGTTCCCACCGTCACGGCCCCGATTCGTACATCCCGCGCCGACCGCTAGCTCGATAGACTTGGCGATCGAGGGAGATCACGAGACTGTCAACATTGCAGAATTCAATACCCGTGGGGTCAATCAAGCAGATATGGGAAAATTTCTTGGTAATCGAGATCAAGGAAGGCCGCATGGAATGTCCCAGCCCGACTTCCTTCATCAACGTAATCCAAGTATTCCCGCCATTCGGCGATTTGAATGTAATCACTGCTCGGACACTAGTCGATGATGCGCACCTACGGAGATCGCTTAGCTCTCGCAAGGAAAGCCCTCATGGAACTAGCCGCTCAAGAAAGTCGTCTTTGGGACGAAGACCAAGCTCGAAAGACCGACAGGGACCGAGCCCTTAAAGTGTCACAAGCAGCTTCAGACAGAAAGCTAGAGGCCACTCTAGACCAGTTCGACTTCAAGGGTTTTGCTCACGGCAACTTCCCTGACTACCGTCTCGTTCTCATCCAACCCCTCTCGCCAGCGAGGGTGGTCAACGGTCCCGATGACCTAGGAGATGGAACGACACAAAGATAATCGAATCCCGCCGCTTACCTCCTGGGAAAGCAAGTTCTCCGTGAAAGCGACGACGAAGATGATGAAACCATTCTCTTCCAAGCTCTGCACGAAGTCAACAAAACCGGACTCCCAAGCGGTCCTGGGAGGATGGGAACGGATCATTTCCGCACTCAAATTGAAAGGCCAACTCAGGGAGAAAGGTCTATTTAAAAACAAGAGGAGGATGGAAATTGCCTCGAGCAACTACTCAAGGAAATTCCACAGCACCGAGGCATTCGTTTACGTAAAACGATCAACTCGGGACAAAGAACCAGCCACATGGGCAGATGTTCGGGAAGCCGTGTACTCACCTTCCGACATACCCGCCACTCGTATAAAACAAAGGAGAAAACTCTCCCGATGGAGGTTTACCTAGATCGCCGCACGCAGCTCAAAGAAGCACCGGCTATTCTCACATGGGAAGAAACGCAGTATTAACCTCGACGCAGCTCCGCCGCAAGAAAGTTGATCCGGGCCAAGAGTGGAGGAAAATTAGCAAACCATGAGTATCGCTGCACCCAACCTGTAATGCCCTAAGTATGCTCAAAGAAGAAGGAAAGGAACGCGATATACCGTGAAGAGATCAAGGAGACCGCTCGCTTGAGCCGAGAACTCTCCAACCTCCCGAGGGTCAAAGCAACGCACGTCAGCTTCAGCAACCACTGTTGTGCACCGACATTCGAACAGCTGCGCCAAACCGTAGGCTACCTCCCCGCAGAGGCACCTAAACCAAAGCATCCCGGGACAGAATCCGTCAAGCCGCCGAAGCTTCAGGGAATACATCTACAGCCAATGAGTTGAGGGAAGACATATGGCCCTATGCTACGAGGAATCCTCCTCTAACTATGGCTCAACTCAGAGCGGCCTGTTCAGAAGGGACCAAACCTGATGTCAGCGTTCTAACCCGATCGGGTCAAATCCATGCATTACCACCTAAGGCCACCAAAAAGCCTGCGGAGCCAGAACCGCAACCTGGCCAGCCCGAAGACGCAAGTTCCCTGAAAGAGGACCCGATCCTCACTACCAGCAGTACTCAGTGCGAACATTTCCCTTGGTCTCAAGCTCACCTCTTCATATCCTCACAAGCTCAAGCTAGAGGAAAGCCTGGCCCGTACCATGGTCCCCGTGGACGCAACCCCAGATGAAGTCATTCAGATGATCGGCAACATCCACTATGGCAACATTATCACCTTCACAGATTTGGACCTTCCAAAATTTGGGGCCGATCACAATGAGCCGCTCTACATCACAGTCCAGCTGGACGAGCGTCGCCTTCCCCGCGTGTTGGTAGACGGAGGTTCCAGAATGAATGTCTTGCCCGCCAAGATGATGGACCTGCTTGACATCAAGCCTACAGATCTGAAGCCTTCACCCACACCGTCAAGGCCTATGACTCTACTTCCCGTACAGTTCCTGGGGTTGCTTCTCTAAATATCTGGTTCGGCAAGCGGGTGATCCCCACCGAATTCCAAGTATTGGACATTCCAATCACTTTCACAGCCATCCTGGGGCGTCCCCCGCTGCATCAAATCAATGGCGTGGCATCCACCCTTCATCGGCCTCTCAAGTTCATGCAAGGCAACGAGCTAACCACGCCTACGGCGACAGCGCCACCACCGAGGGGACCAAAGACCAACGACATTCCTGATTAGAAATCAAGCATAATGACGACATGGCATTAACCGGATTCACTCGAGACCTCCAAGATCCAAATATGCAACGTGGACCTTCCACTATCTCACGACCGCATTCCTCCCGCCATGAGGATGATGAAACTCATGAACTTCATCCCAGTGATCGGGGCTCGGCAAAAGGCTACAAGGCCAACACCAAGTCATTGAAGTCAAGGACCACACCACGGTCCAGGGGCTTGGCTACGTGCCAACACCGCCGACATCAAGGAAGACAAAAGGCTCGCCCGCACCAAGGCAAAGCAGCTCGTAAAAGGGGAACCTCCGACGGCACACCCAACCTCCGCCTTACAGCTTTGACCTCGCTCATTACTTCACCAAGGGAACCGACAGCAGAACCGAGGGGACCAACAAAGGAACCGACAGCAGTAACCGGGGGACCGACAAGGGAACCGACATCGGGGGACCGACAAGGGAACCGGTAGAACCGGGGACCGACAATGAACCGACACGTAATCCGAGGGGACTGACAAAGTGAACCGATGAAGATGAGAAAGAAGCAGTGGATAGTCGCACCGAGACTACAGTGAAGAATGGAACAAATAGCACGGGACCTCAAGCGTTTAGAGGACTCAAAGCTAATCCGATAAGGGGAGCGTTCTCGACATCACAAACTCTACCTGGACCAACCGCCACCACAGTCAAAGACGAGCACACATTCAAGGGAATCCCTGACTTGGAGGAGCAACTCAGTGGTACTCTCCATGGGAAACAAATTGTTCGGATCAGCCACCGAGGCCACGTTCGAGACAAGTAACTCCAAAGTAGAAGGAACCAGAATTCATAGAAGACGCTCTCAGTGGACCAGCCTCTACAGTAGTCTTTTTGAAGAAGTCATGGAGGTGCCAAACCCGATTGACCTGGGCTCCGACAACAAAGCATGATCGCCATGATTGGGACAGCAGGCCAAGCCTCTCGATCCCCGAACCTCATCAAGCATCCAGCAATGCCATCAAGAATTGGGTAACTTTCACCGACCAAGGGCAAGCCAGCAGAATCGGAAGACAAGCCGGGCCCGCACCCACATCTCCCTAAACCCGGCCTCAAACCCTCGAGCCGGCCCTTGTCAAAGTCCAGCCCTTCCGAGTCATCCAACGGCCTTACGCCGGAGGACTATGATAATGTAGCCAATCATGTATTCCCTTTCTTGTTTAATGAAAAGTCTGACCTTTCGGAGTATCCTCTCATTGCCACTTTAACAACTGATAAGTTAACAAACAACTTAAAAGACGTTAATAATTCAATTGATAAAGAAGCAGACACATTAAACGAACAATACATTAAGGAAGTTCTCGAGCGTGTAGTTGACCAAGAGGACAACCGGGCCCAAGCTGCCGAAGAGGTTATGACCAAAGTGAACCTGGGGTCAGTGCAAGAGCCTAAAGAGACACAAGTGGGCGCTTTTCGCCGATGCAGAAAAAGAAGCCCTGATAAGCCTCCTCCGGGAGTATGTTGACGTGTTCGCCTGGTCATATCAGGACATGCCAGGACTCGATCCCTCAATTGTGGAGCACAGAATTCCCCTGGATCCCGAATCCAAGCCTGTCAAACAGAAGTTGCGCAAGATCAAGCCAGAGTGGTCCTTGCAAGTAAAAGAAGAAATTGAGAAAATGCTCCGAGTTGGTTTCATCAGAGTGATTGAGTACCCGACTTGGCTCTCCAACATCGTGACGGTCACCAAGGCCAACGGAAAGGTCAGATGCTGTGTGGATTTCCGGGATCTCAACAAGGCCAGCCCTAAAGATGATTTCCCACTGCCTAACATCGACATGCTGGTCGACACCACGGCAAATTTCGAAGTAAAGTCCTTCGTGGACGGGTTCGCTGGATACAACCAGATCAAAATGTCCGAGGAGGATCAAGCCAAGACTGCCTTCACCACTCCATGGGGGACATACATGCTACACCTGGCCATGCCGTTCGTCCGAAGAACGCTGGGGCTACTTACTACGGGCCGCAACATGCCCTCTTCCATGACATGATTCACAAAGAAATCGAAGTATATGTCGACGACATGATCATCCACCTGTGGGGATCGACATGCAAGACATGACAGATCCGAGAAAGTTCTTCAACAGACTCAAAAGCATTCCATGAGGCTAAACCCGGCAAAGTGCACCTTCGGCGTCAAGCGCGGCAAGGTACTGAGGTACATGGTTACAGAAAGAGGTATCGAAGCCGATCCCAAGAAAATCAAGGCCATCATCGACATGAAGCCGCCTCAAACCCCGATGTAAGTGAAGAGCTTCATGGGAAGACTTCAAGCACATCGGGCCGCTTCATCAACCAAGCTTGACATCTTCTCGCGAGCCCATGTTCAAACCGATGAAAAAGAATGCCGACATCAAATGGGACTCGAGTGCCAAACAGCCTTTTGAGAAGATCAAGACCTACTTGGTTAATCCCCCAATTCTGTGCCCGCCACATGAAGACAAGCCACTACTCCCGTATCCGACAAGCAATGTACACGTCAATCGGAGCAATGCCGGCACAAGAGCAGAAAGATTCCAAGGTTGAGCATGCAATCTACTTCGTAAGCCGGAAGCTTCAAGGAAGTGAACTCAGCTACTCAAAGATCAGAGAAAACTTGTACCGCTGTATGGGTAGTCGGGAAACTAAACACTACATGCAAGCCGCATTCTGCTCCCGGTCTCCAAAGTGGACCCCGTCCGATATCTCTTTGACAAGCCATCCCCGTCAATGCGGCTAGCCAAGTGGTCATTCTTCCCGGCCGAGTTCGACATCAAGTACATGGTCGAAAATCAACAAAGGGTAGAGTCATGGCAGATCGCCCGGCCGACTTCCCAAGCAAAGGAACCTAAGGGTCCCGATCCGCAATTTCCTGGACGACGGAATCTTCTCACTGACAGCCGCAAACCGCCGGCAACTCTTCTTCGATGGGGCAGCCAACAAGAAGGGGAATGGTATTGGAATGCTCCTTGTCGATCCCAAGGACGAGCATACTCCCATAGCCATCAAGTCAATTTCAAGCAACCAACAATGCAGCAGAATACGAAGCTCGTGCAGCAGGTTTGGAAGCCGCCTCGAGCGCAACATCTCGTAGCCGGGATGTATATGGAGACTCGCATTGATCATCAATCAAGTGTCCAACAAATGGAAGACGGTAGATTCTCGACCTTCGAAGTACCATACGTACATGGAGGAGCTCATTGCTCGCTCAAGGACATCTCTTTTCATTATTTGCCAAGAGACAGAAACCGCTTCGCGTACGCCCGGCAACCTCGCCTCTTGTCGAAATTCCCGATGGGAAAGCAAAGAAAACCCCTCGTAATAGGCAGACGGGAAACACCCGCCTATTGCCGTGAGATCGAAAAGAAAAAGAAACGATCGACGAACCCCCGGTACAATCAGATTTACCAAGCACCTCCAAAGCGGAGAAGCTTCCTTCACAAATGAAGATGGAAAATACAAAGAAGGGATCAAAGCCAAAAACATGATGGCATTAAAACGCCCGGCATCCCATTTCGTCATTCTGGGGGTATGTTGTACAAGAAACGCCACCAAGGGCCACTTCCTTCTGTGTAAACAAAGAAAAAGCCAGCGAGCTAATGAACGAAGTTCACAACGAAACTCCGCGGTCCGCACATGAACGCCCGAGCATTGACACGTATCATTCTCCGTATGGGATACTATTGGATATCAATGGAAATGCATCGCATCCAGCTTCGTCCGAAGCTGCGACAAATGTCAACGGTTCTCCAACCTCAATCACATCCCTCCTCATGAACTCTATTGCATGACTACGCCATGGCCTTTCGCCACATGGGGAATCGACGTCATCGGCAAGATCACTCCTCCAGGGAGCAATGGTCACGAGTTCATTCTAGTCGCAGTCGACTACTTCACCAAATGGGTAGAAGCCAGATCGTACAAGGTACTGAATTCTAAGAAGGTGGCCGAGTTCATCCGAGAGAACATCATGTGCCGATACGGAGTGCCCAACGAGATCATATCCAACAATGGGACTCACTTCGAAGGAGATTGTGACCAACTACTGACCGAATTCAGAGTCACACGTCACAAGTCTTCTCCTTACAGACCACAAACCAATGGTGCAGTAGAGGCAGCCAACATGACTCTCGCCATGATAATCGAAAGATGACCACCAGAGGTCGGGACCGGCCCAAAAGCTACATTTAGCTCCTCTCGGGGATACCGAACATCGCCGAACCGCCACAGGGGAGACTCCGTTCGCGCTTACCTACGGAATGGAAGAGATGTTGCCCGTGGAATTGGAAATTCCATCCCTCCGAGTCCTCTTGGAAAACGGGATCAATGAAGTCGAATGGCTACAGAGCCGTCACGACGAACTTGCTCTACTCGACGAGCGCAGATTGAAAGCCATGGAACATACTCGAGCCTACCAAAGCAGAATGGCACGAGCATTCGACAAGAAAGTCAAGATACGAGACATCAGAGAAGGCGACTTGGTGCTAAAGGAAAAGCCTCCTACGCAGACCAATCCCCTCGGAAAGTGGGAGCCTACCTGGATAGGACCGTTCGTGGTACAAAGAATCTTCTCCGGAGGAGCCATGAAGCTAGCAGACTTGGACGGAAACCCTTTCGTTAACCCCGTGAATGGAAGCAAGCTCCGCAGATACTTCATTTGAGGAAGAGCACGAGTCAACTCTCCTTCCCCATACACCGTCCCTTCAGTAAAATTAAAAGTGCTAAAAGAGTAATACCCAACTGGATACATTCCCGCTAATGATCCAGGTAAAAAATAGGGTCGCACTTCTTTTGTCTTTGTTTTTCTCAAATTCACCTAAAGTGTCGAACTACGGTGACCTGAGCCCCTTAGTCCAATTGTAAAAGGGGAACGTAGGCAGCCATCATTGGTTCGGTCTAAAAAAAAAATACAATAAGCATCAATTGCTTGTGTTTCGAAAAACTCTTTTCATTTAACCTACAAATTCATAACGGTTAAAACATTCTTTGATGAGTTCAAGCACGGTCAACTCTTGACTCGCTACACGCTAGCAAAACTACAATAAAACATTAATCAATTAATGTGTTTGCAATGACAATGGGTGGATACTCTGGACAGCAAGGTCAACCTAGTTTCCCGTACTCGGTCCTTCATCCTTCTTCCCCTTCCCTTTTCCCTGCGAGTGTTCTTCACCTTCGCAGAAATATTCCGTAGGCCTTCTACCCGGCTCGTGGACTCTTCCCGACGCCTCCGTGAAGCCCGCGGCCGTCAACGCAGCCCTTTCTCTAGCTTCGTCTCGAGCCGCTCGCTTCGAGCCATCATAACGTTGCTTTGATTGGCCTCCCGATCGCATTTGTCTCATAATCAGCCATGGCATCGCCAGACGATTCCTGTGGTTAGCTCTTGCTTCGCCTCCTCAAGGTCGAGCCGTCCAGCTGTGATCGCACTCAACAGCCACTCCGTCTCCACAAGATAGCCATCTCGTGTCTCCCCTATACACTCTTCGTATATCAGATACTGCATGCACAAATGCCCTCTCTCCGGTGAAAGAGAACCCCGGCAGAAAGGACGTGTATTGCCACCACCGTGTGATCGCAATAGCGTCCGAAGGATCTTTCCATCTCGCAAAGATCCCACCTCAAAGGTAGCAAGATAACTCAAATCGCCATGGCACCTGCTCCACTGCATCGTCGCGTAACCAATGATGGAATATAGAAAGACGTCTCGAGACAGCCCCGACACTCGACAACCAACAGACCCTCCCGAGCGGTCCGACAAGTCTCAGACTCTCCAATGGGGAACCCACTCATCGCAAGTGATGCGTGCAAAGTCTCGGCCATCCAGTAGCTCCAGCCGCCTCGACGCCCCCTATCACCAGAGGACGCCGAGAAAAGGACCAAGCGTCACAAGACATTGGCACCTCGTGCATCATCTCAGCTTCCTCCCTTAACCACATGGTAAGCATAGCGGGACTCCTCCCCACATGTATCGGCTACCGGCCGCCATCCGACCTACGCCCAGAACGTCTCGCCCAAGACCAACGGCACGATGTCTCCCCACTCCGGCATCGCTCACCAGTCCAAGACACCGTGATGGCACACACCTGCAGACGTGAATGTGAACAGAGTAGCAATCGCGCACAGAGCAAATGCGTCCCACGAAAAGACGCTCCTCGCCTCCGGCAAATCTTCGGGCAAATTCCGAAATGTCAACATAATCGCATCCTCAGACAAGATCCCGTATGCTTCTCCAAATGAGATACCAAACAAAGACACTAGCTTCTCAACAGGGCCATGCCACCAAAGATACGGAAGAACTAGCTGCCTGCCTCGTGTCCTCCCAGAATGGCCCTAAATCTTCAAACGTAGGAGTGACTTCGTTGTACGAAAAGCTGTACATATTCCTCCGTACGTCCCAGAATCGAGACGCGGCTCTCAAAAGATCCCAATCTGGCATGAGCTCCTTCAAAGCCCAAACAGATTTAATCCCGTAACAACCTTCGAAAAACCCTTTATTCTGCCTCGTGTGGTTTCGTACCCACGACTGAAAGTTGTCCAAATATCGCTCTTGCATCCGAGACGGTAACTTGGGAAAGGGAGCCATAAAGAATGAAGGAAACCTTGGAAATTTGAGAGAATTCAAATGTAATGATCAAAAACAATGCTAGCTTCTTACAAATTGCAAAGCCGAAACCGCAATTTAAAGAATCAGAATTCACTCCTAGTCCGGCCGACTCCTCTCGCAGCTTGACTTGGTCAACTCTGCAGCCTACCGCCCTAAATTGGAAACATTTCCAAACAACTCCCTATTCATCCTTATGAAACCTGCGTGCTGCCCCTGGTTTCATTCAACCAATATCAATATCCCTTCTGCCCCGGGCTCGTGCAACAGTGCAAATAATTAATAATTAGTGCATATAGGCTTAAATTTTGACCTATTCAATTTTTAATGCATTTCTCATTTTATTTATTTTTGATTAACCTACTTCCTTATTTACCAAAAATAATGTAAGGTGATCACGTAATAAATGTGCGGCATGTGTTCCGCCCCACGGGCGCCTTTTTCGAATACAAGCTTCAAATCAAATTTGTTCCCGACAAATACATGCATTTTGTCTAAACAAAGCAGTAAAAAAAAGAAAAGAGGACTACTCCGAGTCCTGCTCGTCATCCGAGCACTCGACGTACTGTTCCGCCGCTGCCGGATCCATCGCAAACAAGAACTCGCCAAACTCCTCCAAGCGGGAATACGCGAAAGGCCTCCTCGGCGTACGCGAACTCAAGACTCTCCTCTCGCGCCCGAGTGCGCAAGAAGGAGCTCCAAATCCAGCCGTTCCGCCGCGAACCGGCCGAATCCCCGCGCAAAGTCCTCCCCACCACCGTGGGAGCAAGAATCTCTCGGCCTAGACGGCCCCCGCCACGGACATCCACTCCACACTCCTCCGAGAACAGCACCGCAAGAACTCCACGAGTCTCCTAGCATAGGCGGCCCACCCGTCCACCAGCCTCATAGCCTCGTTGTACGTACGGCCAGATACCTGCGAACCAGGAAAGGTCCGTCAAAAGACAAGCGTAAAGTACATGTATGCAACATTTGCGTAATGCTACTATCAAATGCGTAAAATCAAAAGATGCTCACCGAAGCATTGGGGCCGCCCCGTACGCGTGGTCTCGGCTCATCCGGGAGCGGGATCACAAGTCGCTCGCGCAAACCGCCCAGCCCTCGTACGCCGCCCCTAGCGCGTGGGATCGGGAGATCTCGGGATGTCCCCGGAACCTCGCCCTCTCTATGCCGCACCCGCGGGCTCTCACCATCCTCAAGAAAGTATCATAGTCGGCCCCCGCTATGATGTACTCTGTATAGAACACGCCCGTCTATACCTCTCCAACTCATCCATCTACATCGACAGAGGATGCCGCATGTACATAGGAGGAGGATCCACCGGCACCAATGGAGTGGACCCCGGCCATGCCGACGGTCACCCGCTCCCCGTATACATAACGCCGCAATGAAGTCCCACCAGAGCCTCCTCCGCCGCGTCATCTCGCTAGCGACCCGAACCACGCCATAGTGGAACCGACTCCACCATGTCGCCCGGATCCTCTCGAGAACTCCCGGTTCAGCGCCCGAGACACCTCTCATATGACACTCGAGTGCCAACTCTCGACGAGACCGCTCTTCGCTTTCCCGCCAAACCAAAGCATGGCAGTGGAACAGGGTCGATACGCCTCCTTGATGTCCCAATCCTCATGACCGAACACCTCATAGCACTGCACTGCCAAACAAGTGGAAAGTTATGTCACCTACAAAGCGTATACATACGAGTACATAAAAGAGGCAAGGAAGAGAAAAAGACATAAACTTACATCCAAGACAGGCGTGAAGCGCCTAAAGGAGTGCTCCTCTCCCCGTGAGAACCTCGTCCAGTGGAATGGTAGAGCTCGGCCGCCCAGCCTCCCCCACGCGAACCCCTCACAAAGCATCCAGATCCGTCGCCGACCCGAGCAGAGGGAAGTGACAGGATGTGTCGAAGTCGGGAACAAAGTCGCCGACAACGCGAACCAAAGGAACCCTCGAGCCAGCGCCCGCGGTCATCCTCAAGGATCCAGCCAAATAAGCGGCGACACCCGCCTCCGATGCCTCTCCATCGGCCGTGTACCGAATGCCTAAGCCCCCGGCATCGGTAATATCAAAACCCAAAGCAGCCTGCATAACCGCTCCGGGTATAACCGTCAACCCACACCAGCGTGTTGCCATAAGTCGGCAACCCAGTGATAGCGGCAAAATCCGTGGGAGTCACCGTCGCCTCCCCCCATCTGAAATGGAAAGTGTGGGTCGTATCCCACCAATACTCGCTCAAAGCTACATACATGGACCTGGCCCTCGGCGTATCAGATATCGCAGCCACTGCACTGATGAACCCAGCCAATCCGGAGTCAAGCACCAGCTGCCGCGGACTCCTCTCTCCCTCTCGAGCCACGTCCGGGATAATCCCCCACAATGCTCTCACTGCCTCAAAGGCACCCCGACTCTTCTGGTTGTGAGTATCAACCTCCCCTGTCCCCTGCAGGCAAACAAAACAGAAGCAACGTCAACAAATGCACGAACGCATGTCAAGAGGATGCAATGCAGATACGGTTCTCATTCATTTCCTACTTATATTTCCAAAAATCCTTTGAAAACTCTGTCGAATCCGGAACTTTCAAAACCCTTCGAAAACTCCGTCGAATTCGGAACTTTCAAAGCCCTTCGAAAACTCCGTCGAATCCGGAACTTTCAAAACCCTTCAAAAACTCCGTCGAATCCGGAACTTTCAAAGCCCTTCGAAAACTTCGTCGAAATCGGAACTTTCAAATCCTTTCGAACATTTCAAAAATTTACTTTGTCCCGATTTAAACATGCTTTAAATTCGGAAAACACATCTAGACATGGAATTTTGCAACCAAAATTTTTATGTCATCTACCCATAGTGTCAATTGAACTACACTCTAGTCAATTTCAACAAAGGCGCATAGCAAGGTCAAAAGCCCCAATCCGGGCACCAAAATCCCTAACTCATTCCTAGTCAAATTCCTAACATTTAAAGAATGCACATTCTTAAAATTAATGGAATTTGAGGGAAGTGTACCTGTCTCTCGATCCCTCCTTTGGATTTGTGGTTCTCCCTAGCCGGGTAGAACTCCTCCGGATTCAATGGAAGAGTAATGGTTCGAATGGTCCGAACCAACCGCGTTCTTTCATCATCGGTCCTTCCATGACGAGCCATTGGTTCCAAATCACCCTCCATGTTGATTTTCCTTCACAAATTCGAGCAAACCTTGCAATTTGGTTGAATTTTTCTCTCTTTTTCTCTCCTTCCCGTCGGAAATAATGGAAGAAATGGGGTGGTTTGCGTCGGACATGGAACTGATTTGAATCTGGTCAAATTACACCAAGTCCCCGGGACTCCTGCTGCAATTTAAAAAGATTCCTTCCATTTTAGTCCCTCATTTTTTGGCAGTTCCAATTTTACTCCTTTTGGCCCCCAAAAGTGTAAAATTTATTCCCAGTTAGTTTTTACTAACGCTCGTCTCCAGACGTTAAATTCCCAGTTAATTTTCACTAACGCTCGTCTCCAGACGTTAAATTCCCAGTTAGTTTTCACTAATGCCCGTCTCCAGACGTTAAATTCCCAGTTAGTTTTCACTAACGCCCGTCTCCAGACGTTAAATTCCCAGTTAGTTTTCACTAACGCTCAATCATGTCTCCGGACATTCCAGTTACATTTCCGTCTCCAGACGTTAAATTATATTCCCAGTTGACGTTTGACATTCAAACGCTCAATCATGTCTCCGGACATTCCAGTTACATTTCCGTCTTCAGACGTTAAATTATATTCCCAGTTGACATTTGACAGTCAAACGCTCAATCATGTCTCCGGACATTCCAGTTACATTTCCGTCTCCAGACGTTAAATTATATCCCCAGTTGACGTTTGACATTCAAACGCTCAATCATGTCTCCGGACATTCCAGTTGCATTTCCGTCTCCCGACGTTAAAATGTCCAGTGGTTTTCACCATCGTTCACTCCCCCGGCCGCCAGTCGTAAGCCCGATCGTCCCATTTCAGCGGCAGCTACAATAAGCCCGAAACCCAAGGCACGAACGCCTCACAACAATCCCTCTTCAGCCATCAAGGTAAGCCCGAATGCTCATCCCCAGCAGGATTTTAAAGAAGAAACGTTGATCCTTCCGAGTTGTTAATAACGCCAGTTTAACACAACCGTTCTCATCAATATCGTCGTATCCCCAGCAGGATAAACCTGGCAGCAGCAATAAGCCCAGTACCAAAGGCACGAACGCCTTCATATCAGGATAAATGTATCCTCGCAACTCCGGTTTGAGGCGCCACACGCCCTCGTCAGCATCATCAACTCCGGTTTGAGGCGCCACACGCCCTCGTCAGCATCATCAACTCCGGTTTGAGGCGCCACACGCCCTCGAAGGTTTCAGGAATCCCAGGTTTAGACGCCTCCTAACAGTCTCGCTCAAGTCAAGGTCCCCACGCGTGACCCTTGCACCTTCGAACTACGATCGGCTTGATTCCCGCTCGGGATACGTAGGAATCCTTTCGCTAAGGGTCCAGCCAGCTGACCGCCCAGGTCTTTCAAAGTAAGGCATCCCGATTTGGATCCTTATCTTTTTCAACGACCCCACCTCCTTCGGAGGAGACGTCGCTGAGGGGCTAACTGTAAGTACCCAAATTCGGATCGTCAAAATCCGTCAGAAAGTTAACCGAAATCCGTTAACTGGCCCGCTCCAGGTTAACCGAAACTCGTTAAACTCCCCGTTGTCGTGCCAACGAGACGTCCCGGGACTGCCCCGTGCATCCCGACGTCAAAGCGTACTTAACACGTGTCATCTCACGTAAAAGTATGGCTTTCCCTGAAAAATGCACTTTCCGGCACTTTCCGGGGGCATTTCGGATATTTTCCGGACTGTTATTTTAAAAAACGGACAAAACCGGGACCGGGGAACGAACTCCCATGCAAAGGGTGAGTCACTGGACACGTGTCCAGCATGCCACAACCCTCTCGTCACCTTTCAATCACAAATCAAGCTGAAAAGACCAAAATACCCCTGGAATTCGGGCCAAAGTCCGCGACTCCCTGTGCAAATTTCCTGAAATTGCCAGCAAGCCCCTCAGAATTCCAAAATACCCCAAAACCCTGGAAATTCAGTCCAAGTCCGTCCGGACTCCTACTGCAATTTTCACCTATAAATAGAAGTGGTTGTCAAAGCCAAAGGGAGGAACATTTTACTCCCAAAATTCACTCTACACACGGCCCAAACTGATTTCACCCCTTCCCGAGCTCCCGTTTGCCTCGATTCGCGTGAAACTTTCGTATTACGATCAAATACGCCCCTCATCACTTCGAAACACCCTTTCGAACCAATTTTCGTGTCCCATACACACCTTCCGAGCCAAAGGAGTCGAACCTAGCCATAGGTATAACTCCCTCTCTCTAAATCTCTCATTTCGTCTCGGTTTACGTGCCAGTCGCTACAACCGTTTCGAACAACGTTATTGAAATGTAGACGCCTCCGTCTAACGGGGTCCGATACGTTTTAGCCCCTCGATCCTCTTCTCTTTCCGTAAGAGAAGTAATCACGGGTTAAAACGGCGTTCCGACCCCGTTCCGTTTACTTTTACGTCATTTACCAATTCCGGATCGATCGATCCGTTGATCGTCATTTACTTTCTGTCATTTACCAATTCCGAGCCGATTGGCCTCGTTGATCATCATTTACAATTCCGAGCCGATTGGCCTCGTTGATCGTCATTTACAATTCCGAGCCGATTGGCCTCGTTGATCGTCATTTACAATTCCGAGCCGATTGGCCTCGTTGATACTGCTTTAAATACTGTCATTTACAAAGTCCGACCCGTTTGGATCGTGATAGTATTTACTTTTCTAAGTCCGAGTCGCAACCCGATTCGTTGATCGCATATCATTTAATACGCATTTTTCCCGTAAAAATCGTTAACAATGTAATGCCCGGTTCAAAACCGGAGTTCGTCCTTCGAACTCTCTTTCAAAACGCGCGAAATGACGTTTGGCCTCCAAATGCTCATCTTTAAACTAAAAGCCGCCATTTGACATTCAAATCATTTAATACGCATTTTTCCCGTAAAAATCGTTAACAATGACACGCCCGGTTCAAAAAACCCGAGTTCGACCTTCGAACTCCTTTTCAAACTCAAAATTGACGTTTGCCACGCAAACGCTCATTTCAACTCAAAACCGACGTTTGTCATTCAAATGCTCGTCTTTTCAAACAAAGTCACCTAATCAACGTTTGACATTCAAACCAAGATTAAGCTTGTCATTCAAGCCCCATTTCAAAAAACACAAACACACACACACACGTTTTCGAGAAAGGTAGAAAGACTCGTCATGCGAGGCGTTTCGGGCGATCTCGTAATACTCTACCCAAAACGTAACGTGACCTCCGAACCTAACAATCTCTGTACTAAAAAAGCTTTTTACTCGTTTTTGCTACCAATAAAAATGATCCCCTGTTTTCAAAGCCTTTTCCTAAGTTTTTGCTACCAATAAAAACGACACCATTTTCTAAAGCTGTTTCTCAACGTTTGGGCTCAAAATACAAAAACCGCGTGGTGACTCCTCATTTTTTTCCTTCCCATGAAGCGAGGTCTCAGACACCAACCCCCCGCGAAAGACAACCGCCTTCACTCGCGCGAATCCGGGTAATTTCACCATCACAAGATCAATAAAATTCCATTGTTCTGAGCTTTTGTGCCTGCGAATATGTTGTTCAAGGGCTTTCCTCGTTAAAACCTATATTTTTACTTCTTGCGTTAAGGTGATCATATTCCATGGTGCCCTACTATCGTCATTGGGGTCAAAATGCTTAAATTTGGCCGAAACAGTTTGGCGCCCACTATGGGGCCCATGGTTTTTTTGATTTTCAAAGGGATTCAAGCATTATCAGGAGATACGATGTTGGTCCCAAAGGTGGCAACAAGGGTGAAAATACAGCTAGAGGGGGGGTGAATAGCTGTTACAAATTTTTTGCCCTCTTTAAAAAAAACTAAACCTCTAAGCTTACAAAACCTCTTGCAGTGTATAAGAAACTGCAAGTAGAGTTGTAAAATGCACAGCGGAATAATAGAGTTACAAAGCGGTTTTGGAGGAGTGGTTTTGGTAAGCGGTTTAAGTGCGGTTTATAAAACTGAATGTGAGGTTTTGACAATGTTAACTCCAAAAACAATTTCACAATAATGGATATCTATATAAAGATCAAACAGAGATAAAGATAGATAATCAGTAAGCACAAGAAATATAAATGCAGAAAGTAAGAACACAATATTTGGAGTGGTTCAATCGATAAACGATCTACGTCCACTACCAAGATGGTTAGTCTTGGATTTCTAAGAGAGATTTTATATTGAGTATGAGAGATTACAAAGTACAATGAGTAATACTCAGATCTAAAATCTTTTCTATGAAGAACAAATCCTAAGACTATAACCAGTGTTTCTCAAATGAATAATCTATGTGATTAAACAAGTGAGGTGTGTGTGTGAGAACAAGATCAATGCTCTTTAAATCTTTGAGATGTAGAGCACAATGATTCTTGATGTGTTAAGGCTTGATTTCTGGGCTGGGATAAATTTCTTGAAGTATGAAGATGAAGATTCGAAGGACTTATGAATTTCTGAGCAGAGCTTCAGCTTCTTATGAACTCACAGCAAATCAATTTCTCAAGCAATCTTCAAATGGTGAAGATTAGAGGTATTTATACCCAAGCATCCAAGATATAGCCGTTGGACACAACTGATATTAAGGACAGTACTTGATGCTTTCCCATTGGTCCACAGCAACCACTTTTGTCCTTTGGAACTGTTGTTGCAGGAAAAGCTGATCAGGCTCCAGCTGCAAGCAATAAGGTTTGGACACATGTCACCTTTTCAAGATCCTTGCAGGTCTTGTCTGAAAAGTAGTCACGTGACAAGATATGGTGGTTGACATTTGATATTGCTGACGTGGATTCCAACGGTCAATGAGGTTCACTTCAAGTCTCCAATCATTGGGGCGATTCTGGTGTGCAAGCGGTTGCAAGTGAAGCGGTTACACCAGAAGAAGATTTCCATATGTGCAGTTTAAGGATGAAACTGCAAGGCAATTGTATGAAGCGGTTCAGGGGTTGTTTGCACATAGGAATTCAAGCGTTTTCAGACTAAGGATTACACAAGGCAGTTTGCTGGAAGTGGTTCTGCCAAGCGGTTTGGTGAGGCAGTTCTGAAACATCTGAACTGCAATCCTCAGATCCAATGATTCTAGAGCCAGTCTTCAAGCCTAAATTTAACCTATTCTATAAGATGGACTTAGCTAAAAATTGAAGTCCAAGCTTCATTACATAGGGTCCTAAAGTCCTTAAAATAGACAGAAGGTTATGGTATCAATCAAATCTAATACAAAATAGGAGGGTTAAAATATGCATACCCAACAATCTCCCCCTATTTGATTGATGCCATTACCTACTACAGCAAAAGCAAACATTGTACTTGGTAAAAACATGTCCATAGGAATAATCATGGTAAGTCATGTCCCAAGTCAATGCACACACTTAGCTTAAGCTATAGATTTCTATACTATTGAAAGATTGGGAATTATAACTTGAAAAGTATAGAAATGCATTCAGTGCACTTGAAAAATATGAGTTTAAGTATAAGTGCAGTTTAAACTGAATGTTTAAACATCAATTCAAAAGAGTGATTTTTAAGTTGAAAAATATTTGAATGAGGTTTAAGACCATAAGCGGTTTCATTGTTCTACAAACAAACAGTTTGATATGAACAAGGTTTTGGAACCATGATGCAATTTCCATTAATTCCCAAAGTGTTTACAGATACAGGAATGAAAGAAAATTACAAGGTTACAAAATAACAAAAACAAGTTGGACAAAGGAATTACAAAGAGAGTGCGGTCCAACTTACAAAAGTGGTTCAAAAACAACAAGGGAGGAGCGGTCACTGTTGAGGCGGCTTGTTGACTTCATGCTCAGCTCCACTTGGTCCAGCTCCTGATTGATCAGGGGCAAAGGCCTTCCTTAATATTCTTACTTCCTCTACGGTTCTGGTAAGGGTGGATTCAAGCTTCTTCAAAGCATTAACAGAATGGGCAGAAGTGGAATTGGTGGTACCAACCGCTTTGGTATTTTCCACTAGATTGTCGCTGATAGTATCCAGCTGAACATGGAAGAGTAAAGGGAATTGAAGATGGTTTGTACTTCCTCCTTGACAGCAGCGGTTTGGCTTTGAATGGCTTGCTCCATAGGTTCAAGATCCACAGATACCTTCAAGGAGGATTTGAGCTCATGGATTGTTGAGCCAAGTTTGGAGTTGAATCCTTTCCTGAGGTTGTCCAAGCGGTCGTTGAACTCCTCTTGAATTTATTTTAGCTTAGCCATTGTAGCATCTCCTATACAGTCCAGATTTACCTTGGATTCTACCTTGAACAAATCAATCTGATCCAATACTTCTTCACGCAAAGAGTCCAGAGCGGTTTGAGATTCAGCGGTTTGGCTTTGCCCTGGTCTTGAGTTTAGAATAGTGAGGAATTTGGAACTAAGTTCTCCAAGATCCTTCTCAATGGCGTTACAAATCTTTTCACCAAGCTCATTAAGGATCTTGTTTAGCTCATCAAGGGATGCCTTATCTCCCAAGGCTTTGAGCATTCCACCTTCCAAGGATTTTTGAAAGGCATTGAAACAGGCTTCAGCAGTGGATTTAACAATTGAAGCGGTCTCATCCAAGGAAGCGGTTGAAGAAGATGGAGTTGCTGTAGATCTCTCCCCCTTAATGGCATCAATCAATGAAGATTTAAGAGCAGCCATCTCAAGGGATTGAGAATCTACCTTGGCCTGGAGGGAGGTATTAGAAGCGGTTAGCTTGATGATATGGCCTTGATTGATGAGGAGTTGGCCTTGAATGAGGTTAAGGGTTTGAAGGATTTGGGAGTAGTCTGTTGGAGGGGCGGCTGAGGTTAAAGCGGTTTGGAAGGATGGAGGTGGTTGGTATTGGGTAGTTTCAGGAGCGGTTTGAGGAGGTATGTTTGGAGGAGGGGATTTCTGTCTTATGGGGGAATTTCGTGGAGTTAGGGATTTAGCAAGGGAGTTGGATCTGGAGCGGTCAGGTGTAGGGGAATGGGAGCGGTTATAATTTGGTGAATTGGTTGGGGTTGGATCATCCCTAATGGATTTGGATGTGGCATGTCCAGCAGAGGGCTTGGATTGCCATTGTTGATAGGCATGGGATTGAGTAGGGGTTTGGTTAGAATGTTGGGAGTTTATGGAATGGGAATGTTGGGGTGAGTTATTTTGGGATTGAGAAGATAAGGGTGAAAGGGATTTTCTGGGGGAAGGTGAAGGGGAGTTTTGAGGAAATGGTAGAGGAGAATTTCTAGGGGGTAAAGGAGAGGGTGAGGGTTGAATTGGTTTGCCCTTTTTGGATTTCTTTCTGGCAACCATCTCCCTTCTCTTCACAAGTTTCTCCCCCTGAGTAGGTGCGGTTTTGATAGGGGAAGGAGTTATGGATTTGGATTTGGAAGGTGATTTGTTGGGGGATTGGACTGGTGATTGAGCAGGGGATTGAACTGGTGATTGGTCGTAAGTTGTATTTGGGGGAGGAGGCGGTTGGGTTTCAGGAGGCGGTTGGGGCTGTGAAGCGGTTCCATCATCATCATGAAATTTTCCTTTGGCAGCCCTTCTTTCTTCTTGTGCCTTGGCCAATCTCTCAACCTTGTCTTTGTAGAATTGAATCTGCTCTTCAACAGTCAACCCTTCAACATCATCTCTGGCCTTCTTGGCTCTAGCCACCAAGTTGGGAATACTTGGGTCTTCTTCTTCTTCATCCTCTTCATCCACCAAGTTCATTGGTTCATACTGCTTCTTTGCCTTGCTAGTCCCAGCTCCATCAGAGGCACGCGGTTTTGATGCAGGAGCGGTCTTGGACTTCTTGGGAAGCGGTTCAGCTCTGGCTTGAGGCTTTCTGGACCGCTTAGCTCCCTTAGCCTGAGGAGCGGTTGAGGGATCTCTAAGCTCATAGGGCTCCTTCATGGGATAGGTATCTGCATCATACAAGGATTTGTATAATGCATCTCCATTAGCATACCTGAAGGAGTGGCATGCAAGCAGTCCAAGTGAATCATCAGTATAGTCCACCATTAACTCTGGATTCTTGTTGACAATTTCATCCAGATGTTCAAAATCTATCAAAAGTGCAGTTAGAATTCTACAAAAATGGTCTCCATCTCTGATCTTCTCCCTTAACCTTGGACTGATAAGTGTCCACACTATCACGAATTTCCTGGTAGAGAATTTTTGGCCAGTGTAGCTTGATCTCCATAAAGATTACAGCACAATACATCCATTGTTGGGATGTAAAGTTGTTGTGGTTCCCTGTCTTCCCACAAACAGATCTCCCAACCATATGTCCTATGTGGCTCATCAACTCACCAAAACCCTTTCTAGGTATCTTCTTGTATCTCCTAACCATGGACTCTACCTTGGCGGTCTGAAAGGCAGCATTGTCTTGGATAACCTGATCTACCTCTAAAGGAGCTTCACCAACTACGAATTTGAAAAGCCTTCTGATGTCAATGTAGTCAATGGATAGCTTTAGGCCTTCAATCACAGAGTGAGGCAGGAAACTCTTTGTCCTCCATCTAGAATCCTGCTACCACGCATTGCAGTAGCATAAAACTGTTCTACAAAGGAAGGCACAATGAAGTCTTGCTGTTTGGTGAAGAGGGGTAGGATGCCTGAAACTCTCAACTTCCTAAGCAGCTCCCATCCTAAGGCATCTGTCTTGAGCTCAACCTCATTTACTTCACATCCAGGTAGGAAGGTATATGGACTACAAAGTAAAACTTTAAGAGTTAGATCCATTTTTGTTTTCATAGTCACAAGCGGTTTGAGCACCAAGCGGTTAAGCAATGGTGCGGTTTGAAAATTTTCAAACCCCAAGTGAACTATGAATACACAAAGATAATGAGGATTTGAGAATAAGATTACTTAAGTACGTGGCATTGTAATCCAAATTCATCCCACACTGCAAGCGGTGCTTAGAGAGGAAGTTCTTGGTTTCCAACCTATATACTTAGTAAAATCTCAAAGGAATGAAGGAAGGAATTTAAAACAGCATGTGGTTTCAAATGATTTGAACAAGCAGTTTAGCATGTGGTTTAGCTTCGAAAGGAAGAAGCGGTTTGAAACTAAAAAGCTTTAAGCGGTTTACATACAGGCGGTTTCAAACCCAAATGAAATCCAAAATTTATGAAAAAGTTGAAAATTTTCTAAGTGTTGAAAAACACTATTCAGATTCAAGGCATCCAAAAACATATGATTTTTCAAGAAAAACACATGAGTTTCAAGAAGAACACGTATGAACAGTCATGAACACCAAGAACAGAGATTATCAAAAACTTAACCAAAATTAACAAAAAGCATATCAAAATGATCACATTGGGAAGGGGATTAACAATATATCATTAAAATTTCAACCTTTTCCCAGAATAGTCCATAATCATCAAGAACATAGAAATGGGTTTTCGAAGTATATAAACTGAAAAAAAACAAAATCAGTACTCCAATCATGCATTGATCATGAAATAAACAACATATATTGAATCTATGCAAGAATCCGAGCATAACCCAACAAGAATCAACAAAAATGACTGAGAATCAAGGACAGTGGTTTTAAAATGTGTTAGCTCTGATACCACTTGTTGGTCCCAAAGGTGGCAACAAGGGTGAAAATACAGCTAGAGGGGGTGAATAGCTGTTACAAATTTTTCGCCCTCTTTAAAAAAACTCAACCTCTAAGCTTATAAAACCTCTGTAGTGTATAAGAAACTGCAAGTAGAGTTGTAAAATGCACAGCGGAATAATAGTTACAAAGCGGTTTTGGAGGAGCGATTTTGGTAAGCGGTTTAAGTGCGGTTTATAAAACTGAATGTGAGGTTTTGACAATGTTAACTCCAAACACAATTTCATAATAATGGATATCTATATAAAGATCAAACAGAGATAAAGATAGATAATCAGTAAGCACAAGAAATATAAATGCAGAAAGTAAGAACACAATATTTGGAGTGGTTGAATCGATAAACGATCTACGTCCACTACCAAGATGGTTAGTCTTGGATTTCTAAGAGAGATTTTATATTGAGTATGAGAGATTACAAAGTACAATGAGTAATACTCAGATCTAAAATCTTTTCTATGAAGAACAAATCCTAAGACTATAACCAGTGTTTCTCAAATGAATAATCTATGTGATTAAACAAGTGAGGTGTGTGTGTGAGAACAAGATCAAGGCTCTTTAAATCTTTGAGATGTAGAGCACAATGATTCTTGATGTGTTAAGGCTTGATTTGAAATTTGGGATAAATTTCTTGAAGTATGAAGATGAAGATTCAAAGGACTTATGAATTTCTGGGCAGAGCTTCAGCTTCTTATGAACTCACAGCAAATCAATTTCTCAAGCAATCTTCAAATGGTGAAAATTAGGGGTATTTATACACAAGCATCCAAGATATATCCGTTGGACACAGCTGATATTAAGGACAGTACTTGATGCTTTCCCATTGGTCCATAGCAACCACTTTTGTCCTTTGGAACTGTTGTTGCAGGAAAAGCTGATCAGGCTCCAGCTACAAGCAATGAGGTTTGGACACCTGTCACCTTTTCAAGATCCTTGCAGATCTTCTCTGAAAAGTAGTCACGTGACAAGATATGGTGGTTGACATTTGATATTGCTGACGTGGATTCCAACGGTCAATGAGGTTCACTTCAAGTCTCCAATCATTGGGGCGGTTCTGGTGTGCAAGCGGTTGCAAGTGAAGCGGTTACACCAGAAGAAGATTTCCATATGTGCGGTTTAAGGATGAAACTGCAAGGCAGTTGTATGAAGCGGTTCAGGGGCTGTTTGCACATAGGAATTCAAGCGGTTTCAGACTAAGGATTACACAAGGCAGTTTGCTGGAAGCGGTTCTGCCAAGCAGTTTGGTGAGGCAATTCTGAAACATCTGAACTGCAATCCTCAGATCCAATGATTCTTGAGCCAGTCTTCAAGCCTAAATTTAACCTATTCTATAAGATGGACTTAGCTAAAAATTGAAGTCTAAGCTTCATTACATAGGGTCCTAAAGTCCTTAAAATAGACAGGAGGTTATGGTATCAATCAAATCTAATACAAAATAGGAGAGTTAAAACATGCATACCCAACATACGAGAACTGGGAATAAGGGAATGCATGCCCAAGATAACTTCAACAAACGGAAGCAGGTTCTTCGCAACCTGGTGGGTCCTTAGAGCGCCGTTCCTGGGTACTCTTGGGGCAGGGTCCAAACATAAGCAATTGGGGGCAACAAAACGATTGATCAGAAATTTCCTTGGCTTTAATGAAGATGATCAACCGGATTATCGAGTTCCAGGCATGAGGGACTTCGAGTTCACAACGCGAAAGCCCTTCCTTTGGCATATCGCCCCTTCAGCAAGTTGTCCACTTCACGGGAAGCAGCCCAGGCAATATGGCCTACTTCAAGTAAGTTGTAATCGATTTCAAATTAGATATAAGTTGTTACGAGTATTTCCATAAAAGTTTACTAGTAGCAACAGGATAAGTTCAACCTAAAGTAAATATATATCCGATCATATTTTTAAGTTGTAAGGCACACGCCCTTCTAATGGTACAAAGATTTTGCATCTTTTGTAAAGTTGTTTAAGGTTGTTACACCTTCGCATGGTCGCACGCTTTTCGTGTTTTAATTAAGGAGTAGGTGGGCCAACATGTCATGCACATGTTGATTACCCCCTTGCACTTAATTAAAGCTACGGACTCAAGTTGAAATCATAAGGATGTAACATCAACATGTTACCATAACAGCATAAGTTTTATATCTTTTTCCCATTCAGACTTTCCCCAAAAAAGCGGATCCACAACCTGATCCTAACTAATATATTCAAAAAGCCACAACTTGGCTTCAAAAACAAATAAACCACCCAAAAGTCTATAACTAAGAAAGACACCACAATTCATTACAACTTAAAAAGATCTAAAGCGAGGACAAACCCCTCGGCAAAAATAATCAAGTTGTTGAACCATAGAAGTTGTTTTTGGAGGACCACCCCCTCCATTAAAATTCAAAAAATTAAAACATCAAATTTCCTTTTGAAGTTGATAGAAACATACCTTGTCTTCTGCCCTCTTTCTTATCCTCTTCCCGGGTTTCATCAACTTGTCCCTCCTTACCAGCATCTTGAACCTTCGAACTCACTTCCCAAACATCAACTGCTTCACCTAGAAATGTATTCATCATTGCAACCTCATCTTCAATGCTCCACTTGATGTGCTGCCCCATTTCGTACTCCTTGATCATTTCTATCCCACTCTCCATTACTGTCTTGCTAGCATCGAACATGAACCTCTCCTTTACGGCTTCCAATTCCTTCACATGTTCGCTAGTAGCCTTTAACAACTCCTTCAGCTTAGCAACCTCATCAGCGTAAACCTCCACCTGTTTCTCAGCTTGTATAGCCATAAGTATCTCAAACTTGACCCTTTTATCAAGCACCTTGATCCTATCCTCTTTTACCTCCACATCTTTAACCAAGTTAACCGCGAGATTCAAAGTCTGCATATAAACAGATCCTTAGAATTCTACGTAAACTACTTCGAATGCAGGAAAAGAAGAAGAAGCATTGTTACCTTCTCAGCATAAGCTACAATATTCTCAGCATCCTTCTTCAATACCTTCACCACTTCAACCTCATCCAATTTTCTCTTTTTCTCAACCTTGGAACTTTCTCCTTTTGATAGGGGTGGCTTACTGTCTTCCTTTTTCACTCCAACTTTTGCCCTAATCACGGACATGATATCCTTCACATCAAAACCTGCCTGGGGACGAGAAACTGCAAGATAAAGAAGCCAGACAACTAAACAAACGAAAAGACAAGTAGAAACAAATAAAAAAACATACCAGACGACATCTTGTGAGAGCTCTCTTCTACCAGCTTGTCAGACTCCACTTTTGCCCCCGCACTTTCAGAGACAAATGCGACTGGTAAAGGAACAAACTTACGGGATTCTTCAGGTAAAGCCCTTACTTTTTGGACAATCTCTAAAGAATCATCCAACTTCGGAAAAAGATCACTCTACTTGGAAACAACAAGAAGCAAACAAGGGTTAATCAATCTGAGTAAATCAAACAAGGTGAACAGGTAAAAATTAAAACCCTCGCCTTCTTTCTTCCATTCGCAAGCCTCCTTTTCACAACCTCCTATAGTGTTTTTTTTCACAAAAAAGAACCTATTCTTCCAACCTCTATACGAGTCCAGAGAATCAACTATCAAACTAAGAGCCTTACTCTTCACCCTGAAGCCAAACCTACACGTGCCATGAGTCCTAATATCGTAACAACAAGCAAACTCCTCCAAACCTACCCTTAACCCCGATTCAACACTCAACCTGTCTAGGGTAATCAAAGCCCTCCAACCAACAGGCATAAGCTGACAATAGGCAAGGCCGATAACTTCGAAAAAACGAGTGATAAGAGGGGAGAAAGGGAATTTGAGGTCAATAGTAAGGGACACTCAAGAAAACAAACCCAGTCTTCCGAAACACAATCAGAAAACAGGTTAGGGATGGGATCCATAAACTCCACACCCACAGGAAAAGCAGAATTCTTTCGAAGAATATCAATGCTAGCAAGGGTCATGGCGCATACCTCATCATCAGGTCGGTCAGTAACATGTAGACGATGAATACCAGGGGGCAACACTGAGCTAGGGCTAGAAATTTCCTTGGAATTACCCATCCTGAGTAAGAAAATCAAGCAGCAACAAAAGAGAAAAGGAAAATTTTCTGAAGAAATTTGAAACTCACCAAAGTATGGAAGACCTTTCGTTGAAATCGCCAAGTATTGAAGAAAAGAGGCCCCAACCGGCGTAATAAAAAGGGATGGGACTTGACGATTGAAGAGCCCTAGGTACACTCAAATGCCTAAACCCTAGGATTTAGAAGTTGTCACGCTGAAAGACCGCCAGGTAAGGAGAAACGTGGGCGCCAGCAGAGAGATGGTTAAAATTTTAATTTTTTAACTTCATTAAAAATTCAAAATTTGGAGGCAATTGTTCGGGGTAAAAAATCACGTCCAGCATGTTACAACTTGGCGCCACATCCTGACCTCACACCCTGAAGCAACATCTAGCCAAAACAACCTTCCTGCAAAATAAAACTGTCATTCTCCTATCTTTCCGAAAACATTACCACAAACCAAGTCAAAGATCTTCAGTACCCATTTTACCAAATGAAGCACCTTCAACTTATCACGAATTTCGAGGAGAAAAGAGTGGAAAATGGTAGACTCGGTACAACCGTTATTTTCATGTTGTTTAAATAGCATTAGATCCACCCATGTGTACACACACTCACTAACACTTACACACACACATTTTGTATTCACGCTTCATTTTACTCTCTACCATCACAAGATCAATAAAATTCCATTGTTTTGAGGTTTTGTGCCGACAAACATGTTGTTCAAGGGTTTTTCTCATTAAAACCTATGTTTTTACATCTTGAGTTAAGGTGATCATATTCCATGGTGCCCTAATATCGTCATTGGGGTCAAAATGCTTAAATTTGGCCGAAACACTCTCCTACCTAGATCATAAAATCACATATATAAGCATATATGATAGCAATTAAGCTATTTTAGAGAACTAAACTTCTATTTAGAGGAGACCCTAAAGGAAAATAAATAAATTATCTTGATATAGTATTTGAAAAAATATATCATTGACCAATGCACATCGTTATAGATTTTGGAGAATAGCCATTTTGTGGATTGAGTTACGATAAACAAAATCATATCGGTGGATGGATCGAGCCCGTGGAAACAAATGATATTATGTGTTAGTGTTTGATTAAGCAATAATCGTGAACAATACATTTGGGAGCCGAAAAGAGATTAAGTTGCAATCACCCCCTTTATCTTTATCGAGTCTTTATGATCAATCTTAAGATATGGGAAATCATATATTGACCCCTAGATTTGTTGGGGCAGTTAAAGGTTAATTGAAGTTAAAAATGGACAGACTTGTCTTTGATATTTTAAAAGGTGATAGATTGACCCATTAAGTTGGAATTGATTGAGTATGTTCCGTTTGAGAAATATTGTTGATTATTATTATTTGGGGTTAAGTTTTATTACTGTTGCTTTGATGAAATCTTGGAAAATATTGCTTTGATAAAATTTTGGAGAATATTGATTTGATAAAATTTTGGAGAATATTGCTTTAATATGGGTTTTAGGCTTGTGTTTTTGGGATGATTGACTATGTTGAAGGACTGTAAGTACATTAATCTTTAATGAATAACTTCTTTTAAGTTAGTAGGAATGGGAAAGATCCAAAATTTTATCAAGGTTAAATAGATATTTATTTAATCTTTGACTGATTGATTATGTGATATATCTGCAAATAACTACCTCACATATGTTTCAGGCATCCCTTTCCTTAAAACTGGGGGCCACCGCTTATCTGGATCGACCGCTGCAAATCACTTTAACAAAAATCAGTTCGACTCTTTCTAATTATTATACATTCAATTTCGAATGGTTGTTCATACATAAAATTTTCATTACAGCAAGTTTACTTCGTTCTATAAAATCACAAAAACATTTTTTATATTTGAGCTTTACGATTTTTTGCTTGATCTCATGTCTCTTGAACATTGTGATTGAGCTGCGACATACAGGTTGGTATCCGGGGTCAGGACCCAGCTCGGCGTACAGCCAAGTTAAATCCGTGGAAAGGGTTCAACTTAACACTTGTCAACAAGCTGAATTCGGGGTCAGGCTTCAGGTCTGGTTACAAGTTGGGTTCGTGGTCAGGATCCAACTTAATGACAATGGTTAAATTACAATGTTCAACAGACAACAAAGTTGAGCTCAAAGACTCACAAGTCACCCAATTGAATCTCACTCTTTCACATTACAACATATATTTATTACCCAGGTTATATGCTTCCTACTCTTGCCCCGCGCGAGTAGAAAGCAGGAGGCCACTTAACCGAATATATATACTCGCTCCTATTTTACTTCTTATAATATGTTTTATTCCTATTTTATCTCCTAATTATTAGGGATATTTTTCCTACACAAATACAAAATCGTTCATAAAATCCTACTATTTTCAAGATTCATATTCACCCAAAGGAGATTCACTATCCTAGTATGACTCATCTAAATATCTCATATTCTTGGAGGATACTTCACCCTAAATGTATAAATAGGGGTCTAACCCCTCAAATAAAAGGTACGTCACGCTACACAATATATTTCACCTCTTTTTTTTTGTCTTTATACTTTCTCTACATACAAATTCGTATTCTCAAACCGAAGGGTTTGTGCGGGGCCAAACCCCCGCACCCTAACGGTGCCTATTTTGTAGGTTGTCCTTCGTCCGTACAATGTATCCTTCTCGCTGCCCGATCAAGTGAGTTATTCTACAATTTTGGCTCGATCAATTCTTATAATAGATTAAGTCATTCATTAGATTAGATAGAAAAAGGTCAATATTTCAAACAAAAGAAATAAAACTAAGCCTCCATTTGTTTGGGGGAAAATGTTTTCTTGAAAATGAAAATGTTTTCCTGAAAATAACATTCGATTGTTTGGTAAATCTAATGAAAATGTTTTACAGAAAACATTTTTATATCTTTGTTAAATTTAATAATAACATTTTTTGATGAAAACACAAAATGAGGTAGGCAGGGTAGGTGGATGGGGAATAGGGGTAGCGTAGGTGATGGGGAGAGGGTGAGGTGAGGATTAGGATTAGGATAGGGTAGAGTAGTGGAAATGGGGTGGGTAGGTATGGGTTAGGTAGGTTGGTGAGTGATTGAAGGGTGGGTAGGATAGGGTGTGGGGTGGGGTGGGAATGGTTGGGGGAGTTGTTAAAAAATAATTTTAATATGAGTAAAAAGAAATTGACGGGAGGGTTGGGGATGTAGGAGGGGCGTTTAGGAGAATTGTTAAAAAATTAAAAATAAGTTAAAAAAATTGATAGGGGGTGGGAGAGAGTGGGTGGGGGAGGGTTAAGGGGAAGTTAGGGTGGTGTGTGGTTTGGGGTGGAGAGGCGGCAGGGGAGTTGTCAAAAAACTTACTCCCTCCGTCCCTAAAAGATTGTCCTGTTGTACATTTTGCAATTATTAAGGAAAAGCTTCACCTTCTTGTACCTTAGTAGATTTACATTAACATTCATGCCTAAGTTTAGAAATGGGACAAACATTTTGGGACAAGCAAAAATGAGAAAAGAGACAAACATTTAGGGACGGAGGGAGTATTTTTTTTTCCAAGGGGTGGGACGGTAAGAGAGTTGATAAAAAAAATTAATATGAGATAAAAAAAATTGACGTGCAAGTGGGGTGGGGTGGATGGGGGCAGAAAAGTTGATAAAAAATTAATATAAGCAAAAAAAATTGACAGGAGGGGGGAGGGAAGGTGTGGGGGGCGGTTGGAGGGGGCGGCATGAGAGTTATTAAAAATAGTTTTAATATGAGCATTTTTTAAGGGGGTGGGGGGCTAGTTGGAGGGGCGAAAGGAAAGTTGTTAAAAATAATTTTATTATGAGCAAAAAAAAATTGACCTGGGGGAGGGGGTTAGGAGGTGTGGGTGAGTGGTGGTGGGGTATTGGGGGTGATAGGGATAAGAAGCATTTTCCGAAAAATATTTTGAGGAGCAGAAATTCGAAAGTCATTTTCATTAGGAAACAAGCCCATTTTACATTGACCGGAAAATATTTTATGTTGACTTTATTTTTTTTATTGTTACCAAAAATTGAAAATTGGAAAAAACATTTTCCCCAAAACAAACGAAGCACATTCTATTCTACTGCAGAGTACATTCTACAAATTATAGATTCTAGGTTCTTAAGAGCAATATCATTTTATTTTATTTTTAAATGGATTTTTTTTATTAATGAATTATTTAATATATTACAAGAGTAGCATTTGAAAGTGCGTTTTGTGGAAATTGAACGTGTGACCTTTTACATGAAAAGAAATATCGGATGGCAAATGAGATAGAGCTTTTTGGCTCTTAAAAACAATGTTAGGTGCACAAAATGCACACAAAATTTTAGTTAGCGGATAGTAATTGAAGGTTAAATCATTTAACACTTGGTCTCATAAAAGAATATTTAGGCTCCGTTTGTTTCAACGTAAAATGTTTTTCGGAAAATGATTTCTTGTAAAATGTTTTTCGGAAAATGAAGATATTTTTCAAAAAATGAGATAAACATGTTTTCGACTGTTTGGTAAGAAAAATGTTTTTCAAAAAATATTTTCATGTGTTTAATGAAAATATTTTTGGATAAAAACACAATTTGAGATAAGTTGAAAGAGATAGGGTGGGGAGTTGTTAAAAAAAAGATTAAATTTTTTTTGACTCAATGGAGGGGTGGGGGGCATGGGGTGGGGAGTGAAGTGGGGAGTTGTTAAAAATAAATTTAAAATGATTAATTTTTTTTTGACCCAACGGATGGGGGGCATGGGGTGGTGAGGTGGAGAGTTGTTAAAAATAAATTTAAATGATTAAATTTATTTTGATCCAACGGGAGGGGGGGCATGGGTGGTGGGGTGTGGAGTTGTTAAAAATAAATTTAAAATGATTAAATTTTTTTTACCCAACAGAATGGAATGGGGAGCTGTTAAAAATAAATTTAGAATGATTAAATATTTTTTTACCCAACGGGAGGGGGGTGGTGTTTGTGGGCATGGGGTGGTGGGGAGGAGAGTGAGGTGGGGAGTTTTTAAAAAAAAATTTACCCAACGGGGGTGGGGGGATTTGGGGGGAGGGGGGGGGAGTAGTTAAAAATAAATTTAAAATGAGGAAGTAGAATGTTGTACCTTGTGAAATATGAGTTGTATTTGAAGGGCACTATTTTTTGGAAAATTGTTTACTTAGAAAAAATCTGTAAGTCATTTTACTTAGAAAGGGCGTAAAATGTTTTTCGGAAAATGTTTTCTCCATTTTCCGAAAAACAACCAAACACTGGAAAATGGGAAAAATATTTTTCGGAAAGCAACTAAATACCGGAAAATGGGAAAAACATTTTCCGAAAAACAACCAAACACCGAAAAATGAATTATTTTACGGAAAACATTTTTCGAAAAACGTTTTACGTCAAAACAAAAGGAGCCTTAATTAATTTAATGACCGTCAAATAAGTCAAATAAGAGAAAAAGCAGGACAAGAACTTTCAGCTTTGGTGGTCAAAAGTAATTTCTAAGCTTTAAGTTAATACTGGCAAGACTTGCCAAAGTGAATACAGAAATGAAATGGTTCAGAGAATCGGTTTAAATAACAGAAAGTAGAGTAGGTCGGCTGAGAAATGCATTTCTCCATAACTATGGAGAAACGTGTTTTTAATAGCCAGAAGTTTTGCATTTGATATCCAGAAAAAAAAAAATTCAAGGCCAAGACCAAAACTTCTGGATATCCAGAAGCTTTGGATTTGATATCCAGAAACTGTTAGATGCATATCCAGAAGTATGTGAAATGTATATCCACAAACTGTTAGGTGCATATCGAGAAACTGTTAGGTGCATATCCAGAAATGTGTTAGGGCATATCCAGAAATTGCTATTGAAGGTTTCTGGATATTCAGAAACCTTCAAATGTATATCCAGAAACCATCAAATGAATATCCAGAAACATTTTGAAGGTTTCTGGATATTCATTTGAAGGTTTCTGGATATCACTTTCATAAGGTTCTGGATATCCAGTTCATTGTCGCGCGATAAGTCGGGACCCATTTCTCCATAACTTATGGAGATGTTTCTCCCTAGATTTTGGCCAGAAAGAATGCATCCTGACATTGTAGAGGATAAAAATAAATACTCTCTCCGACCCAAAATAATAAATTGAAAGTGTGAGATCATTCACATGGTTTACATTGTCAAAATTGACTTAGTGTAGAATTGTTACTTTCTAAATATTAGTATAATTAATTAAATATTATTAATTATATAATTTAATTTTTGATTTAATTTACTCATATTAATCTAATTTTCGTGTTTAGTATGTGTCTTTGTTTATTTTGCAAATATCTCTCACACGAGAAAGGGAAACCAAGATAAGGAAAGAATTGGCTTGATTGACAAAAGTTTAAGGAAGATATGAGTCAACTTAAGAAAAATCTACACAAGCAAATCACTTATTACAATTAAGGAATTTCATTCTTATAAAAGAGGACTCGGCATATCATTGTTCTTCATGCATTTTACGAAGCACAAACTGAGTATCAAAGAGTATTTCATTGTGAGAGATTGTTTTTAGTTTTTTAGTTATTTAGTTTCTTCTCTTTACCTTTGTTTCTTCGTAATCAAACGTGATTGAGTCTTATAAAGAGAAGTTTTTAATTGTTTACAGCAAGTTGATGAATATAAATGGTAAACCATAGTTTCAAAACCATTTTTACAGCTTTCATTATTCATTATTCCGCTGTAAGCCTTGGTGCTATGACATCAGGACCCGTACAAGGTCATGAGGTTATCCGATTGTACTAGCTAATCAATTTCTTTCATAAATGTTAAAAAAAATGTTCAGAAAAAGAAAACCGAGAATCAAAATAAATACTCCCTCCATCCCAAAAGAATATTCAAATTTAATCTTGATTAAGAACAAAAATAGTGAAGATTCTTTTGTACAGCAAGCAAGGACTCCCTTCGTCTCATTTTAAGCGGTACTAACTTTTTAAACATGGTGATTAAAAAAATGAGATAGGAGAAAGGTGTTGTGAGTATAAAAATTAAAGTAGGAGAAAAAATAAGTGGGAGGAGGAATGAAGATTCTTTGTCATTTTGAATTTTATTTGCAAGGCATGAAAAATGCAAGGCACATGGAAATGACGAAAATGCCCATTTATATATAATTTTTTTTTTCATTCCTCTCATTCCCTCCAACGTTCAAGCTTCTCTTCTCTCTCTCGTACACACGAAGGACGAACGAACGACGCTACAACAATGGTGAAGATGAAAATTCTGGCAGTTAAGTCCGGCGCTTCCGCCGCTGCTACCGCCGCTGCCATGGCCGCCGGAACATTATCTACCACGGTGCCTGTAAAGAAGGTAATCCCTCCCTCCCTGGCCTCGATTTTATGGAGTTTAGGTCAAAGAGAGTATCATTATTATTCAAAAATTAATAAAATGAGATGTTATGAACTGGGTTTGAATGTGTTGTTTCCATTGATGAAGATGAACTGGGTTTGAAATTGTATTGCGAAATATGTTTCTGGAATGTGATTGTTTCGTATAATTTTACACGTGCTATTTCACAACATTTCGTGTAAAATTATACGAACTGGTTCCAAGATTTTCGTGTATAGTCACACGAAACACAATGAACAATGTTTAGGTTGTTTCGTATGCCTATACACGAAACTGGTCCTTCTATCTCGTATGAAAATTACACGAAATTGTTCTTAGCAATTCGTGTATAGGCATACGAAATGAACTAAACATTATTCCATTGTGTTTCGTATGCCTATACACGAAATGATTCCATATGATTCGTATGAATATACACGAAATAATTCAGTACAATTCGTGTATAGGCACACGAAATGTGATCTGTGAACTGAAAATAGAACCAAAAATTGTAGATTGATGATTTGTTGTAGATTGTTTTTATCACTGTTGTATTTAACTATCTTATTAAAAAAATTTGTAGGGACGTGAACGTATGACTGCGTCTAACAGGAAGAGGAAGGCCGAGGAGGCAGCAACGAAATCTCCCGTACGCAGCAAAAAGAAACATGACAGGCATGATTTGGTTGATGAGAGTTCTGAGGATGATGATGAGACGGGTATTCCCGAGGAGGTCTCAATTTCTGACTCTGATGAGGAGGAGGAGGAGGAGGAGGAGGAGGAGGAGGAGGGGGAGGAGGCGGAGGAGCAGGGAGAGGCGGCGGAGGAGGAGGAGGCGGCGGAGGAGGAGGCGGCGGAGGAGGAGGAGGAGGCGGAGGAGGAGGCGAAGAGACGTGATGTTAGACCATTGAGGCATAGGAGGAGGAGGGGTCAGGATGTGGCTAGAGGGCAGGGATGGAGGAGGAGACAGGGTGCGGGTGCGAGTGCGGGTGAGGAGGAGCCACCATCATGGCAGATTGTGAGCGACCCAGGTGGCGGCCCTGAGGTTTGTGATTTGTTATACGGGTTCGGTCATCACCGAGCCCGAGAGATTTGGGGCAACCCCACTAGCCAGTCGGTGGTGAAGTTCCATACCAGACAGCAGCATCTCGATAGGTAAGCTATTTGTTTACAAAAATAAACTTTGACGAAACATTGGTTTTAATGTAATCATTATTGTGAAATTCTAAAAATTGTTATTGATAAATCTTTAAACAGGTTCTCGCGTGATAGACTGGCCGAGGATGATCGAGCATGGTTGACTGCAGTCGATGCTACGGGTATCCATCACCTGCATGATACCACCATTCGCCGGACTAGCTCGGCGCTGCTGACGGCATTTGTGGAACGGTGGTCTCCTGAGACTAACACGTTTCACATGCCGTGGGGGGAGATGACGATTACGATGCATGATGTCACTCATATTCTAGGTATATTGTTGTTATATTTTTCATTTTCAATATGTAGAGCTTTGGTTGACTGCATTTGACATATTCTTCATTTACAATTTATAGGTGTCAGCTGTACGGGTTTTCCTGTTAGGACGGCGGATCCAGAGCCTGACCTACGCCAGATACAGAGACACCTCATCGGCTGTCTGAGGGGCACGTCCTACAAATTACGTGAGCTCCGTCTTGCCTTTGAGGCCCGTTCAGACATGTCAGATGACCAGCGTGCATCCACTTATCTCCTGTTCCTCTTAGGTTGCACGCTGTTTGTGGACAAGAGTCAGGATAAGATGCCTGCAGCTTATCTTTCCCTGTGCATGGATCTTCAGAGATTTGGGCGTCTCGCCTGGGGATCTTTGCTTTGGCGTACATCTATCGCGAGTTGGGAAAGGCGTCCAGATCCGAATGCGCTCAGATGGGAGGCTGTTCGACTCTCCTAGAGGTAATATTTAATATTTATTTATTACTCCTTTTTTTTTCCCTAAACGGATGTCTTTTTTGACATATTTCTAAAATACTTTTCAGGCCTGGATATACGAGTACTTCCGGACTTAGGCGACTTTTGAGCCCGGATTGGCGGAGGGGCAGCCGAGAGCCCGGAGATGGTCACGCACTGATAGAGCTGGCAGGGAGATGGAGCATCTGCTCGAGTTTCGGCGCACCCTAGACAGGATGCCTGTTGAGAGGGTGAGCTTTTTATATTTAAATTGTTATACTCCCTCCGTCCCATTGAAAGTATTCTGTTCATGTTTGCTAACAAAGTGAGTTATAGGTATGTTGGACGCCTTATGGTACCGGGGTGGATGCGCTTTTACCGGTTTCATACTTCAGAGGTGTTATACGCTTCTTAGACATCACCGAGGCGTATATGCCTGACCGGGTGACCAGGCAGTTCGCGATCCAGCAGAGGATCCCTAGGATGTCCCCCTTGCCTATCTTGACGTGCATTTTGATAGCCGGTCAGAAGGGGTACAAGAAGGTGTATGGCGATCGTGATGATGTTTGGGACGAGTGGATGGAGTACAACATGGAGGCTTACGATCCAGTTCGTCATTTGGGGCCATCAGTGACTACATCTCCTCCAGTGACTCCAGACTATATGGAGTGGTTTCGAGCTAGGAGTCATGTTCGGATTAGTAATCCGATACATGAGCCCGCAGCTGACATTCCACATCATCATGGTCATCCAGAGCCACTACCCGCGATCAGAGATAGGCTACTTCCATTGCTCACGGATGACCGGCTACCTGATGACCTCAGAGCTACCATTGTGCAGGTGCACGAGAGTTTAGGATATCACATTTAGTGTCTATCGGTTTAGGATGAGTTTGGGATGATGTGTGGATTATGTACACTGTATTTTTGGATTATATATTTTGATGTATTTTTGGATTATATTTTTTTATGTATGGATTATGTACACTGTATGGATTATATATTTTGATGTATTTTTTGTGAATTTATTTTCACAACTGCTTTCCATATGTTGTCCAAGGTAAATTTTTGTGAATTTTTTTTCAATGTATTTTTTACTCTGTTCTGTACATACAGTCTGTTCAGACATCATTTCGTGTGGTTATACACGAAATGATTCCTATAGTTTCGTGTATTTTCATACGAACTACTTGTTAATATTTCGTATAAAACTACACGAAAAGTGATATATAATTTTAAGCCTATATTTCGTGTGGTTATACACGAAAAAATGTCTATAGTTTCGTGTATGCTCATACGAAATATATGCAATCTTTTTTTAACTCAATTTCCATTTGGATTTTGAGGAAACTCATGTAGATGAAAAACATTTTAAATGTCATTTAGAATCTAGAAAAAAATTAAAAAAAATAAACGATGTAGCCGTATACCATTTTTGGCAAGATCGGGACACGTAAAACCCTAAAAACCCTAAATAATGGCAAATATTTGTAACTCAATATCCATTTGGATTTTGAGGAAACTCATGTAGATGAAAAACATTTTAAATGTCATTTAGAATCTAGAAAAAATTAAAAAAAAATAAACGAGGTAGCCGTATACCATTTTTGGCAAGATCGGGACACAGAAAACCCTAAAAACCCTAAATAATGGCAAATATTTGTAACTCAATCTCCATTTGGATTTTGAGGAAACTCATGCAGATGAAAAACATTTTAAATGTCATTTAGAATCTAGAAAAAAATTAAAAAAAATAAACGAGGTAGGCGTATACCATTTTTGGCAAGATCGGGACACAGAAAACCCTAAAAACCCTAAATAATGGCAAATATTTGTAACTCAATCTCCATTTGGATTTTGAGGAAACTCATGTAGATGAAAAACATTTTAAATATCATTTAGAATCTAGAAAAAAATAAAAAAAAATAAACGAGGTAGGCGTATACCATTTTTGGCAAGATCGGGACACAGAAAACCCTAAACACCCTAAATAATGGCAAAAATTTGTAACTCAATATCCATTTGGATTTTGAGGAAACTCATGTAGATGAAAAACATTTTAAATGTCATTTAGAATCTAGAAAAAATTAAAAAAAAATAAACGAGGTAGCCGTATACCATTTTTGACAAGATCGGGACACGTAAAACCCTAAAAACCCTAAATAATGGCAAATATTTGTAACTCAATCTCCATTTGGATTTTGAGGAAACTCATGTAGATGAAAAACATTTTAAATGTCATTTAGAATCTAGAAAAAAATTAAAAAAATAAACGAGGTAGGCGTATACCATTTTTGGCAAGATCGGGACACGTAAAACCCTAAAAACCCTAAATAATGGCAAATATTTGTAACTCAATCTCCATTTGGATTTTGAGGAAACTCATGTAGATGAAAAACATTTTAAATGTCATTTAGAATCTAGAAAAAAATTAAAAAAAAATAAACGAGGTAGGCGTATACCATTTTTGGCAAGATCGGGACACAGAAAACCCTAAACACCCTAAATAATGGCAAAAATTTGTAACTCAATATCCATTTGGATTTTGAGGAAACTCATTTAGATAAAAAACATTTTAAATGTCATTTAGAATCTAGAAAAAAATTAAAAAAAAATAAACGAGGTAGCCGTATACCATTTTTGACAAGATCGGGACACAGAAAACCCTAAAAACCCTAAATAATGGCAAATATTTGTAACTCAATCTCCATTTGGATTTTGAGGAAACTCATGTAGATGGAAAACATTTTAAATGTCATTTAGAATCTAGAAAAAAATTAAAAAAAAATAAACGAGGTAGGCGTATACCATTTTTGGCAAGATCGGGACACAGAAAACCCTAAAAAACCCTAAATAATGGCAAATATTTGTAACTCAATCTCCATTTGGATTTTGAGGAAACTCATGCAGATGAAAAACATTTTAAATGTCATTTAGAATCTAGAAAAAAATTAAAAAAAAAATAAACGAGGTAGGCGTATACCATTTTTGGCAAGATCGGGACACAGAAAACCCTAAACACCCTAAATAATGGCAAAAATTTGTAACTCAATATCCATTTGGATTTTGAGGAAACTCATGTAGATGAAAAACATTTTAAATGTCATTTAGAATCTAGAAAAAAATTTAAAAAAATAAACGAGGTAGCCGTATACCATTTTTGGCAAGATCGGGACACAGAAAACCCTAAAAACCCTAAATAATGGCAAATATTTGTAACTCAATCTCCATTTGGATTTTGAGGAAACTCATGTAGATGAAAAACATTTTAAATGTCATTTAGGATCTATATTAAACGCCGTCAATCATATTTTCGTCCCAGCAGCTATTACGAAACGCAACCAGCAGCGTTAAACCAGCAGCCCCATTCACCATTCAATAACACACATTATCCAAGTTCTTACAATCATATTATGGATTCCGCACATCATTTGTGTCGAAGGCATATAGAAGTCAATGTTCGAAAGAGGGCGTTGGCTCATACTGGGAACCCGGAATTCGCAAAAGCATTCATGAATAAATTCAATGCAAAGAATATCGCCCGCTACTTCCGGAGAATGGAACACCCGTTGGCAACGGTTTTCTAAACGTTTCTTGCTTATCTGCTTTATTGAGCTATCTCCGCGATACATGGATTACTCCATACTCTCAAAATATTCTGTCCATGCATACGGATACGTTGCTACACTTCGAAACCCACACCACGAACAGATCTGAGAGTGAGCATAGCAGGTTGAAGCATGCGTTGGGAAGTACTTCTTCTACTTTTGACACAATTTTCAAAGTTGCTCACGAGATCATGGAAATTCAAATAATAAAAATCAAAGCTAGCATGGAGATGGCAAAGAGCAGAATTCCAGTTGATATGAAGACTTGTAATCTTTATCAGGACATATTGGGGCGAGTGTCAAATGTAGCCTTGGACATCATCAAAAAAAGAGCGGTCTCGTAGTGGGGATAATGTCATGGATCCCTCAGAATGTGGGTGTTATGTTAGGCGAACACATGGACTTCCATGCAGTCACGAGATTGCACGCATACAGAGCTCTGGGTGGACATTGAGCCAGAGTACTGTCCAACTAGGTCTTCGATCAATGAAAATTCTTTTGTAGCTGTGTGGAACGAAGTACAGAACGCACCTGAACCGGTCAAGAGAAAGTTATTCCAAACGATAAATGAAGAACTACATCCACAAACCAGAGATGCTTCTGAGCCACCTCATATTTCAAAGGCAAATAAACCCCGGACCGCCAGTTCGAGAATACTTTCAGATTGGGAGCATACAGACAGATATTTTGGAGTCCCCACTACACCACCCTCCACTGGCAGCAGGTCTAGATCTACATTCATTGCATCAACCCAATCGGGTATGATGTCGTGGGACTCAAACTCTTTGAAGTCCACGCCCAATCCGAAAGTAGGTTCAAACACTACACCATCTAGCCCTACTACTCCTACGTCTCTTCCACCACTAGCTTCTTCAACTCGTGGGAGATGACGAGGTAGGGGACGAGGACGGGGATGGGGTCGGAGTCAGGGTCGGGGTCGTGGAAAGGGAAATGGACAAGTCACTAGTCTACATACTTCTGGGTATACTATGTCATTTATGCCTTTCATGGTCCCATTTATTGAAGGCATCACAGATGTGAGGGGTGATGGACATTGTGGCTATAGAGCCGTAGCTGCGCAGATATACGGAGATGAGGACATGTGGCCTCAAGTCCGCACAGATTGTTGCCTTGAGCTGCATAGTCGACGCGAGCTTTATCAGAGAGTTATATCTTGGACTAGTATGGACGAGCTCTACAGTCGCATTGCTTACTATTCCTCCCCGGCTCCTGAGTATTATTATATGACCCTCCCAGAGCTAGGGCACATCATTGCCACGAGGTATAATGTGGTGTTCATCTCGTACACGCTAACCAGTGGCTTCACATGCCTTCCAAGTGACTGTACCACAAGGAGTAGGACCACCCACGACACACTTGTGCTTGGACACGTTGGAAACCATTTTATATTGCTGCACATGTTAGATAATGATTACCCAATGCCATCGCCAGCGTTATATTGGGAGGCTCATCGTGATGCAAGCGCAAGTAACTTGGTCATGCCATACAGAGCTCGGATAGAGACATTCAACCGACTCTCAATTGCGTCGAACGAAGAAAGAGTTTCAAGAAATAGGCCATAGTATGAGTGTATCATTTGACTTATTGAGCCTTTTTTATTTGTATGTATGAATCATTAAAAACTGTTTGGAAGTTTGGATTTGTGATGTGAAATATGGCAAAGTATACCATTTTTATGATTTTTTTTTCAATAAAGTTGTATTGGTCTTTGAATTTTTCCAGTTTTTATGTTTGGAAGTATGAATTATTCAGACTGTCAGATATGTTTCGTATGAAACTACACGAAATATTTGTTAATATTTCGTGTGAATATACACGAAATAACTCAATACATTTCGTATATTTATATACGAAACGTATTTGACAATGTCGTGTAAAATTACACGAAACGTTCGCGTACGGGAGGGCAATTTTGTTCGTTTTCCGTGCCTTGCAAATAGTGTGCCTTGCAAATAACCGTCCCCGTGATAGACCAAAAGAAAAATAAGGGTATGTTTGACAACCTCAATTTCAAGACTTGAATTTGAAAAATGAATTCCGTGAAACTAATCTAACCCTTTCAATTTCAATTCAATGAATTGAAATTGAGTTGCCAAACATGCCCTAAATTTGAAATGAAACTAAAAAATATTTGAATGTAATTTATAGGTGTTTGATGGCCGCACATTACTCAATAAATCTTGAGTACACAAGTAGGAAGGGGGTAAATGTGGCAAAATCGAGCCCATCCACTACAACAGAAGAACGGTGTCTAGCTCGTTGCAGGAGTAGTAATAGGTACCAAAACTTACCTATGCAATATCTAAGCATATATTTTTATCCTAGTTGTGCAATCCGATATTAAATCTTCACACATGGTTAAGGAGGTCCTAATGAGATGCACAACAATGAATACAATACTCTCTCCTCCGTACCAAAATAATCTTTCTAATTTTTTTATTAAAAAACAATTTTAGGTTAATTTATAATTCTAATAAATATCTAAAAATTGTTATTGATATTATTTATATTGGTGTATCAATAACAAGTTTTAATAAAATTTTATTAAGATAATTAAATTAATCTAAATGGAAGCAAAGAGAGAGAGAAAGGTGCATTGATAATCAAATGTCTAACTAAAATTCTCAAATATAAACTAAAACCCTGAGAAAATAAATAAAAATAAAACCAACAAAAAAACAATATTTCAGTAGTTCACAACAACAAAATGGAAGCAAAGAAAGCACCCTCTGCCTAGAAATGTCTGCAAGCTAAGTCAATGAAATAAAGTCAAATCTACCTGGTCAATAACAAGCTACATCAAAATAAAACAAGATCCACCATATTTTTACCTCATTCCTCCATAGGCGCGGACACATTGATATCAGGAGAAGCTCTTTGTTGCATAGCATGTTCAACACCTTTCCATGTTGGAGTAATATTTGATGCAGGAGTTGGATTATAAATTGAGTTGTAATTAGATGCTTCTGATCCATGGGTGGTAACGTGCGGTTGAGGAAGCGGAGATGGAAAGATAGTTCCATTAGGAGATGCTTGTGAGACTGGCAATGCTAGAAAAGCCGGAGCGGAGTTCTCACGAGAAGATGCTGATCTAGGCCCGTACGGTTTTCTTTTCTTTTGCTCCTTACCGCCATGTGACATATTGAAGCTTCCCACCACCATCTGCCAATTCAAACAAAACCACACATCAATTTTAAGGGGTAAAGATGGAAATTGTATGCAGTGGCGAAGCCAGGAATTTTTGCGAAGTGGGCAAGATTGTTGATTAGAAAAAAAAAAAAAACATAGTTATCATTTTAGACATTTGAAATACAAGGGGGTCATGAAGATATCATGGTACAAATTTTACCAAAAATATAGGGGGTCGGAATAGAAGGAAATAATATTTTTATTGTCATTTTCTGAAATTAAGAGATACTAAAATGACATTTCCCAAGGGGGTTGAGTGACCCATCTCTCCACCATGTCTTTGCCACTCTACACGGGTTTTTTTTTTTCAGTGAAGCAGATTAAGAAATGGCTTGGAGTCAAAGGGTTCTTGCTCAATCAAGATCCTATGTCCCTTTCAATACCAGCGGTCAGGGGTTCGAACCCCTCCAAATGCAATTTCTATCACTTTCAAGTTTCACTCCTCTTGTAATAGATTAAGTCATTCATTAATAAATAAATACACAATTTTTTCGTTTATAAAAAAAATGGCTGAGACATACTATTTTTGAAGTAGGGTTGTTCATAGGGGTGTAAATGGTTCGGTTTGGTTCGGTTTGGACAAATTTAGAGACCAAACCGCTAGTACTCGGTTTGGGAAAATCCCAAACCAAATCGAACCATGAAAAATTTCAAACCGAACCGAACCGAACCACCTCGGTTTGGTCTCAAACCGCGGTTCCATTAAGCGGTTCAAACCGCGGTCCGAACTGCGGTCTAAACCGCGGTTCGAACCACAAACCTGTCCAAACTCAAACTGTTACCTATTTATGTAAAAAGACATTAAAATTACAAAACCACAACTTAAGTCTTAAATTACAAAACCACATATTCATCTGCAAGCTTAAGTCTTAAGTTAAAACATTCTTCACAAACTTTATGGAATCGGACTGTAGCAACAACAGAGTGAAGAGCAGAAACATTCTTCACATATTCAACAGTCTTAAATTACAAAACAACTTAAGTCTTAAATTAAAAAACCACAACCAGACTGCAATCCAAAACAACTTAAGTCTTAAGTCACCAGCAAGCCAGCAACATTCTTCACAAACTTGCATCATCTGCAAAGACAACGAGAGAGGAGCGAAGATCGGACTCGCGAAATATTTAAATTTAGATGTGCCATTATATAAATCCACAGATTTAACAACTGCCTATCTTGAAATTTTTCATAGGAAACAAACTCTTTCAACATAATAGAGTATGTCAAGTACTATATAAACTAGATCCACACAACCAGTTTTTCATTCTTACAGCTGATATAGTACAATAATTGACAAGTTCATGCAACTACTTAATTGCTGATAAGGAACAAAGTTGAATTCATGATAAACTTATCAACATATTTAGAAGTTACAAAAATATAAAAAATCACAAAGGCACAACAGCCAACTATAAATCATAAGACATCAGAAAGCCAAATAATTCACTTCAACTGCCATAACCTTATAAGGATGTCACAGCAAGTTTACATCTATAAATGAGAATGCAGAACACAAATTTACTGAGTTTTAGGCCATGAAAACAGTGTCACGTTATGAGCTCAAAATCAGAATTTTCTTATTACAGGAGTACAACTTTGGAATCCCAACAACATTTATGGTTCATGACTTCATGTCATCCAGGCAATGTCACTCACATCAACTCAGTAATTAGATCAAAGGAGGAATTAGACAATGTATCTCATGTGTAGTAAATCGGAAATGGCGATTGGCGGAGATTGAGAGAGAACTGAGGAGTTGCGGCGTGAAATTGAAATGGAAAGGGTTTATTACTTTAGGATATTTATATTTTGTAAACTGATTATTAGATTAGGGTTTGAAAATCTAAGGGTGGAGATTAAATCAAAAATAATCAAGGGTTAATATGACGGTTTGGGTGGTTCAGCTCGGTGGTTTGGTTTGGCGGTTCAGCTTGGTGGTTCGGTTTGGCGGTTCAGCTCGGTGGTTCGGTTTGGCGGTTCAGCTCGGTGGTTCGGTTTGGCGTTTTAGCTCGAAATGGTTCGGTTTGGTTTGGTTTGGAGGAGTCAGACCGCAAACCAAACCGAACCGCATGGTTTATAGATTTTTGGAACCGAGCTGAACCGCGAAGGCATAAAAACCAAACCAAACCACGTGGTTTGGTTCGGTTCGGTCTCAAACCGCGGTTTGAACCAAACCGCTGACACCCCTAGTTGTTCACTCAAGCCAAGGAACCTATTTAAGAGCTTCACTTGAATATTTCATGAAACCAACTGAACGGAATATAATTCTCCCCCTATTAAATATCCCTAAAGATAAGGAAAGCAATTAGTACACAGAATCCTAATCAAATAGGGATTTATTCTCACTCAAGAAGTCTTATTTGGGACGGACTCCTAGCGGGCGAAGGAACCTAAATCAGATGAAGATTCACTCTCCTAATACAAGTCAACTATGGAACTCCTATTCTTGGAGGACTCATCACTTGGAAACTATAAATAAGGGTCAGATCCCTCACACAAAAGGTACATTAAAACACCCTCTCAATACTATAATACGTCTTTCCTTCCGGTTTATATTATCTCCATATACAGATGCTTATTCTCACGTCGGAGGGTTTGCGCGGGGGTAACTCCCCGCGCCCTAACGGTGTTTGTTTTGCAGATTCGTTCGTCGTTCGTCCAGGAATCCAACGCCGCGTTCCCGACTGATCAGGTACCCCCGGTACCGCTCATTTTTTGCTGCATCAGTTTGGTTCCATTGCCGGGAACGAGGCTATACGAACAACAATGGACCATGCCACCCACGATGGAAAACACATAACAAGAACTGCTACCAAGGCAGCCAAACAAAGGAGGACAATCTCTCTACTTTCGTGAGCCAGTAGTCTTGGTTCAACAACATTACAAAGGGAGATTTTAATGCTTAAGTTTTTTACTCTAACATGTATATGTATTATCATTAATTGAATTAACACAAATTGTATTCACATCTTCAACAGAAATAGCACACCAACGTTCGTGAAATGAAAAAAATACCACATAGCAAAGGGCCATTAACACACACAAACGCACTGTCGTGTATGGCTTTGTTGGTGTCGTCGCCGTCGACAGCGCCGTTGTCATGCTCCAAATCTCCGTCAACTTCGCCGTCTTCGTCTCTAATCTCTAGCTGCCTATTCAGCGTCAGAAGCTTCATTCAGCAAAAATTCCGACCGGAATCTCTCCAAGTTTTGCATGTCTGGCAACAATTCTGACCGGAATTGATGTAAACGCAGCGGAACACAAACAAGAGATTAACCAATTAATGGAAAACCTCAACAATACTGAAGGAATCCACCTTCAAAATCAGCCAACAATGGCTTCTAGGGTTTAACCCACAAGAATGCTGAAGCAATTCTAAGTTTAATTAATCAAAATAACGTATCCCTAAACAAAATACCAAAGTTGTTTAAATACTTCTAAAACCCTAAGCAACAAATAATAAAGCAAAGGACTAAAATACCCATGTTTGAAAAACAAATACTCAGTGCACGAACATAAAAAACGCAAATACGTAAAACACCAAAACAACGCCAGGCGGGCGCCTGGGTCTCGCCATGCGGGCGCCTGGCTTGCCGTGTCTTCTCCCGTCATGACTCCACCTTGAGGCGGGTGCATGGAGCCTCATGGGGCGGCCGCCTCAATCACCGAAGGCCATCCTCCTTTGATCCAAATTGAGGCGCACGCCTGGAAAGAAATGGTGCGGCCGCCTCAGCCTTAGCTTCTGAATTGTCTTCGTCTCTTGCATCCTCATGAGAATCTGATCCAACATCTTCAATACTCTCCTGCGCTACATCATTCCCTCCACTTGAAAAAGATTCGTCCCCGAATCATAACCCAAAGAAGAAGAACGTCTTGTGACAGGAATTGGCAAGGACTTGGTCTTTGAAACCTCCTTCTTTGGCCTTCTTGCAGCTTGTATCGGAGCCTTCTTTTTAACTAAAGGTTTTGGCTGAGTTGTAGTGCTTTTAGTAATCCCTCGTGCAACAGCAACTATGTTCACAGCTTTATTGGTACCTGAAATACAATATTTGGGAACACACAAGGAAATAATTCCCTTCCCACCTCCTTCGCTAGCATGAACCCCTTTTGCTCGCAAGGGGCAAAGATTAAACTTGATGCCATCCTTCATGAAACTGATCACATTAGTCCGCCCATTATGAATAGAATCAACATCATAATGCCAAGGCCTCCCGAGCAACAATTGGCAAGCACTCATGTCAACAACATCACAGAGAACTTCATCCTTATATCTACCAATTGAGAAAGGAACTAAACATTGTTCAGTGACTTTGAGTTTACCCGTAGCATTGATCCACCCCACATGATATGGTTTTGGATGCTTCTTGACCTCCAAAGCTTATCAACCGTTCCCCTAGCAATCAGATTATCACAACTCCCGCTATCCATAATTATGTTCAACTTCTCGTCATTTACCAACCCAATAGTACGAAAAATTCCATGTCTATTAGGAGCTGCATTCGAGGGAGCTGTCAAAGTTAACTTCTCAAACACTAAGGTCCCATGTTCATCTCCCTCATTATCAGTGTTCGGATCCTCCCAATGCTCCTTAACCTCTTCATCCCCGTCCTTATCAGCCATATTAACTTGCCCTCGATTAGGAAAATTACTAGAAATATGTCCAGGCAAATTACAACGATAACATTTATTTCCATAGGTCTTAGCATAAGGATTGGGATTGGTAGTATTTTTCCCTACCGGCTTAGCTAATATGGGTCCCTGTTTGTCATCCCCACTTTTGGCAATAGTAATTCTTTCTTTCTCAACAACTATAGGTGATTTAGATCCCGAATACTATCCCTTATTACCCATATTAAATGACGAAACAGAAGGAGCTACAATTTTAGTTTCTTGAACCTCCGCAGTTTTGGCACGAGAAATTGCCCCCTCAAGTGTATGCACAGGATATATTTTACCATACTTTTAATGCTAGGACGAAGACCGGAAACATACCTTGCTGTTTGTTGCCCTTCCGATTCACTCAAATCAGTACGCGCAGACAGTGTATGAAACTTGTGCGTGTATTGATCAACTGTCCGATTATCTTGCTTGCAGTCAAGGAATTTCTGATAGATCAACTGCTCATAATCTGCGGGCAAGAATCTTTGTTTTAACGCCGTCTTCATCCTTTGCCATGTGCGAATTGGTAGCTTACCATTCCTTCGACGATGATTATTCAACTGCTCCCACCAAGCCGAACCACCACCACGAAGTTTGTAGGCCACATATGGCACCTTCCTCTCTTCCGGAACATTCATCAAGGCAAAATATTTTTCTACCTCGGAAAGCCAATCTGTAAATTCTTCTATGTCTAACTCCCCGGTGAAAAAGGGTAGATCATCTTTGATTTTAGGAGCCTGATCCGCAGGTGCAGCGATAAAATCATCTTCACCCTCAGAATCTGAATCCTCCCCTCCGGCCGGACGAAAACGATTGTTCCCTTCGTTTCCTGCAGGTGCTTGAACCCCTGCCCGTTGCCTTCGGCGACCACCAACCTGCAAACCCTCCAAAAGCCTAACCATATCAGCGTGACGAGCTGCAGCCTGTTCATCGCGAATCACAGCCTGACGGTCTCGTTCCTGTGCTTCTTGGTTCATACGTTCAAAGAATGCAAGAAGATACGTTCAAGGAATGCAAGAAGAGCGTCGTTGTTGTTTCCGTTTTCGCCTGCCATCTTCCTGGATTGAGCCTCGCTCTGATACCAACCGATGTAAACGCAGCGGAACACAAATAAGAGATTAACCAATTAATGGAAAACCTCAACAATACTGAAGGAATCCACCTTCAAAATCAGCCAACAATGGCTTCTAGGGTTTTAACCCACAAGAATGCTGAAGCAATTCTAAGTTTAATTAATCAAAATAACGTATCCCTAAACAAAATACCAAAGTTGTTTAAATACTTCTAAAACCCTAAGCAACAAATAATAAAGCAAAGGACTAAAATACCCATGTTTGAAAAACAAATACTCATGCACGAACATAAAAAACGCAAATACGTAAAACACCAAAACAACGCCAGGCGGGCGCCTGGGTCTCGCCATGCGGGCGCCTGGCTTGCCGTGTCTTCTCCCGTCATGACTCCACCTTGAGGCGGGCGCATGGAGCCTCATGGGGCGGCCACCTCGATCACCGAAGGCCATCCTCCTTTGATCCAAATTGAGGCGCACGCCTGGAAAGAAATGGTGCGGCCGCCTCAGCCTTAGCTTCTGAATTGTCTTCGTCTCTTGCATCCTCATGAGAATCTGATCCAACATCTTCAATACTCTCCTACGCTACATCAGGAATCCTTCCGAGTTTTGAAACGATTTGGGGAGAAGATGCGGTATGTGTAGGAAGGGGAGGCTCGCCGTTTAGCTTTATTGTAAGGAATCAACGGGTTTTTGATTTCAACCTAATAACCCTAAAAATTGAGGAAAAAACAATCAAAATCAGAAAACCCCTGGAGAAATTCGGTTCAGTAGGCGACGCCAACGTCTTCTACTGGTTCCAAAACCGTCGTTCCAGATCCCACCGCCGGCAACGCCAAATTCAGGCGACACTCAACTCCGATACTACTACCGTTGGCGCCAATTATCATCATCAGTACGATCAATATATGTCGTTTTTTGCCATCACCGACAACGACTACGTCGACGTTTTTTACTTCTCAAGCTCCGATTAGACGGCTCTTTATCTCATCCTCAAAATTTCATGTCTTCAATCGACCTCTGTAATTCCCCAATCAGGCGGTCTTTATCTCACAGGTATCTCTGATTAATTTCTTTCACTATTGCGAGGCAACGAGAAAAACAAAACTCAATCACCTTAGATGCCGCCGGCCAAGCCAGCTTCCCTTTCCGGAGCGGTGTTCAATGTATCCACGAGCATTATTGTGGCGGGGATTATGTCAATTCCGGTAACTCTCAGGGGGTTGGGCGTAGTTCCTGCGTTTGCTTTAATCCTGTTCGTGGCTTATGGGGTAGAGCTTTCGGTTGAGTTTATGTTGAGATTTACTAATTCCGGAGAGTCAACTACCTACGCCGGATAGATGGAGTCGTTTGGACGGTTTGGATCTGTTGCGGTGCAAATTTGTATCATGATCACCAACCTTGGCTCCTTGATCATTTATCTCATCATAATAGGAGATGTGCTTTCAGGAAATAAACCAGAAGGAACAGTGCATCTTGGTGTTTTACAAGAATGGTTTGGGGTACACTGGTGGAACACTCGACCTGTTGCAATCCTTGCCATTGTTGCCTTCGTTATGCTTCCTTTGGTTCTGTTTAGACGTGTAGAGGAGTTGTGGTTGAGCTCAGCAATATCGGTTTCCCTTGCAGTGGTGTTCGTAGGGATATGTTTTGTAACAGCACCCTCGGCGACAACCTCCCCCCTCCAGCTCAGGTAGCCAAGTTCCTCAAGGACCGCATCAAGATCTTTGATTGCAACCTCGACATCCTCCGTGGATTCGCCAACTCCGGCATCGCCGTCACCGTCACGGTCCCCAACGGCGAGATCCCCAACCTTGTCGACGTTCGTTACGCTCGCCGATGGATTAACGCCAACATCAAGCCCTTCTATCCCGCCACCAACATCCACTACATCAAAATCGGCAGCGAGATCCTCCATTGGGGCCCACAGAGCTTCATCGACCATCCTATCCCCCAAATTCTAGGGTTAAGGTTGAGGAAATTTCCATCCATCAATGGATTGAATTAGATCGGAGATAATTGTTGTGAATACACGCAGCGGAACGGCCCAAGCTTGGAGTAATAATAAGAGCAACACACACGAAAAGTAAATCACACACAAAGGAACACACAAGAATTGTTAACCCGGTTCGTTGCAACAACAACTACGTCCGGGGGCGCTACCAACCAAAATATTCTCTCTAATATTTTCAGATGTTACAATTTGTTTCTAGGCTATCACATGTATTTATAGGGAACAATAAATCAAATCCTAGTAATAATCGGATTCCTACTCAAGAAAGTAATCTTCTTTCTTCCAAATATTACTATCAAAAGGAATCACCAAAGCAAGAGGAGATCTGATCAAAGTAGGAAACAAAATCTGCTGCAGAAAATCCTCCCCGACACGTGGGCGGTCGCCCATCACCCCATGGGCGGTCGTCCAAGAAGAATTTCCCACGAGTCCATCCTTCTGTACGTATGGGCAGTCGCCCACCATCACCATGGGCGGTCGCCCAGTCCAACAGGCGCACCTCCGGATTTTTCCTTTATCCATGATTTTACCTCCACATCCCAACAATCTCCCACCTGGAGACAAACCATCCATGATACCTCTCTTGAAACAAATTTCAGTGGCCAGCTATTGCGTTGGTAGCGCCCGGCCTCTTGTCTAGTTATCCAAGTGAGTTGAAGCTGAGCTACGCTTCAACATAACTGTCGGTTCTACCATGCTCCGAGTCTTCATTCCGAATGATCCTCTCTGCACATCCCCGCTCACTTGCTTGCTAACTATCGATCCTGAACAGCGCGAATCCACGTGCCCCACACAATCACAAGCTTGGAACCTTTGTGTGTTCTTTGCAACCCATCGCATCACCGTTCTAGATCCCGCTCCCATGTTGGCCAAATTGGCTCCGCGTCGGCCGACTTCATTACCCAATTTTCTACCAACATACCGTTTAGTGAAATTTCTCCCACCATAGCGATCTCGGCCACCACCATTCATCATTGGGATGCGCCTTCGTTTCCCCCAACGACTCATGTTGCATGTGGTATACAACATATTTTCCACGCCGCCACGAGCCACCAAGCTAGCTCCGCGGTTTACCTTCCATGTCCCACAACCGAAGGTCACCACACAACCCTCCTTATCAAGTTGCCTTATGGAAATCAAGTTCCTCTTCAAATCCAGAATATGTCGCACATCACATAGCCGCAAAACAGTCCCATCCGTTGCTTTGACCCGAACAACCCCTTTTCCAATGACCTTGACAGGATTATTGTTTCCCAAACGAACAACCCCAAAATCACCCGGAACATACTGCTCCATTCTTTCTGCACTGGTGCATGAATGAAACGTCGAGCCCGAGTCCAAAACCCACGAATCTGTTGAACTGCTCCCACCCAAGATTAATGCATCCGCTATCTCCTCAGCAACATTCAATTCCCTCGCTCTGCCTGACCGCTTCGGACAACTTCTCCTAAAGTGCACCTTCTCCCCACAATCATAGCAAGTAATCACCTTCTTGCCACCCTTACTCTTTTCACTGACGTTTAGTGCTAGCCCCGATGTCCCTCCCTTGCTCTTTCTACGAATTTCTTCACCAAGAATCACATCAACGACATCCGCAAACTTCAACTTCACTTTTCCTGTTGAAACGTTAACTGCTATCGCAGTCGTATCCCAACTTTCCGGCAAAGAAGAAAGTAATATCAACGCTAGTACATCGTCATCAAGAGTAACAGCCACGGAAGATAGTTGGGTCGCAGTAGATTTGAATTCACTTATATGCTTTGTTGCCGACATGCCTTCCACCATCCTTATGTTCAACAGCTTCCTCATTAGATGAGCTTTATTCGCCGCCGATGGTGCCTCGTACATGCTCGCCAACATCTGCAACATCTCCATGGTAGTCTTCGCCTCCAAAACATTCTTCGCCACATCCTTGGTCAAAGTTTGCCTAACAAGCCCTAACGCTTTCCGATCCAAGATTTCGAATTTTGCTTCATCTATGTCCGCCGGCTTTTCTTTTAATGGTAGATACAAATCCTTGTTCCACAAAACATCCTCGATTTGTGTCTTCCAAAAATTGAAATCCGTCCCATCAAACTTTTCGATCAACGCCTTATTACCATCCTCCAAAGCTCCCAATAAATCCATGGCAAAAGATAACCCAAGCAATGATTCGACAAAACCAAAGCTCTGATACCAGTTGTTGTGAATACACGCAGCGGAACGGCCCAAGCTTGGAGTAATAATAAGAGCAACACACACGAAAAGTAAATCACACACAAAGGAACACACAAGAATTGTTAACCCGGTTCGTTGCAACAACAACTACGTCCGGGGGCGCTACCAAGCCAAAATATTCTCTCTAATATTTTCAGATGTTACAATTTGTTTCTAGGCTATCACATGTATTTATAGGGAACAATAAATCAAATCCTAGTAATAATCGGATTCCTACTCAAGAAAGTAATCTTCTTTCTTCCAACTATTACTATCAAAAGGAATCACCAAAGCAAGAGGAGATCTGATCAAAGTAGGAAACAAAATCTGCTGCAGAAAATCCTCCCCGACACGTGGGCGGTCACCCATCACCCCATGGGCGGTCGCCCAAGAAGAATTTCCCACGAGTCCATCCTTCTGTATGTATGTGCGGTCGCCCACCACCACCATGGGCGGTCGCCCAGTCCAACAGACGCACCTCCGAATTTTTCCTTTATCCATGGTTTTGACTCCACATCCCAACAATAATAGGGGGAAAGGAGGCCCATTGAGCGGAAGGTGTATTCAGGAAGATCCTCTTATCCTATGCCTACGTAGGCATCTGGCTCACTCTCAGCTTCGCCATCATCGTCTACAACAACTTATCTCCCTGTCTCCGCCTTCAAGGTGTATTGCAGAATGATCGGTCGCGATTCCATGAGGCGGTTGCTGGACAGTTGGAGCAGTTGGTCAGTGCGCGGAGCAATTTCTTCAGAGAAAGAAAGAGTGTGGCCGAAATTAAAAACTCCTGGATTCACATCATAATCAGGTGCACTCCCTCCAATTTATTATCAAAATTGGCAATTCTTTGAAAAAAACATTGTTATTTATAGCATAATAACATGCCCAATCATTGAAAATTTCCCCGTATGTGTATTATTTTTGTTGCTCAATAGCTTTGCAATCCCTCTAGTAAACATAGCAGGAGCAGAATATTGCCTGATTAGTTATAATTTGACACTCATATAATTGCTCTACGTAAAACCCGAATAAATGTAAGGATCTTATTTATTAACTCCTATGCTGATATGCTTTTATACGTATACTCCCTCCGTCCCACCTCACTTGACACCCAAGAGGTGGGCACGGGAACTAAGAAAAAAGAATAAAATAAAAAAAATGTGTGGTAAAAAATGAAGAGAGAGAATGAGTGGGGTAAATAGTAGTGTTGGTTGAATAAATTGAGTGGTGGAAAATGAAGAGAGAGAATGAGTGGTGGGGTATAGTGAATATAAAATTATAAAAAGTAGGCTATTTTAGGAAGTGTCAAGTGAGAACCAAAATGAAAATAAGTGTCAAGTGAGATGGGACGGAGGGAGTATATATGATGTACCTCATTTGTTGCATCTGAATAAAGAAATAAGGCATTAGAGTGTTCCAAGCCAGTAATCAAATCATGCTTGCCATTACTCGTCACCTTTCACATTAGCAAGGACAAAAAATTATGCATCAGTTCTTGCTTAAATTGATATGTCTACAATGTTTCTATCAAATCCAACAATGATTGCTTACATTATTAATTCTCTCATTCTCTGTCTTGTCGAGAAACGAAATCGAGATGAGCATTTGGTTCAAGCACTACAACTAGCCAAGCAACCCACATCCTTGGTCGACCAAGACGGGCCGAGCTACTAGTAGTCCCAAGCAAACCCCTTGCTCGAACTCGAGCATACAACACCTGTATACAAACAGTTGACATAATTACGGACAGCAAATAGCAACCTGAGAAGGCATACCACCCACTCTCATCGGCTCGAGGCTCACCTCGAAGAATACATCGGTAGGAACTCCAAAGAACAAGTATTAATGTCGTTAAATCGGCTCACCACGGTTCAGCGGCTGCGCCGGCACCGGCGGTGGACTGTTCGGATGTAATCGTTAGTATGGTAAATTGTTTGTCGTACGTGACAGCCGGTAGCGTTGTGAAGACGCCGGAAAGACAGGGCTTGTTTAAACTCTGATGATACTAGTACTATGAAAAATCTTCATAGTTTGTTATCAAGTCCAGCTTCAAGCTTAGCAGAATTAGAGAAGATATATGAGATCGTTGTTAGTGGCTTAGATGATGAGAAAATCGCTGCTGCTACAATTCTTTGTGGGGCATCTCTAACTCGTGGTTGGAATATACAGGAACTTACTATTCTCTTCATAACAAAGGTGCTATCACCTACAGCTCCTGTAGATTATTCTGGAAGTGAGAGCCATTTGATTGTTTATGCACTATTTCTGAATGTTCTTCTTGTGGGGATATCGTCCATCGACTGTGTTCAGATTTTCTCATTACATAGATTGGCTCCAGAGCTCGCTGGTGCTTTAATGCCCATTTGTGAGGTCTTTGGATCATGTGCACCCAAGGTCTCTTGGACTCTTACTACAGGAGAAGAAATAACCCCCCATGCTGTGTTCTCCAATGCATTTATTCTTCTGCTCAAGTTATGGAGGTACCATCAAACTCCTCTTGAACACGTGATGGGAGCAACCTAGCAGCTCGTCAAAGCAATTAAGCAACACAAAGAAACCAGCTTCCGAGCTGATCTCCGATGATACCGCATATTCACATTCATGAATATAACAACAATAACTCAGTTATGTCCGTCCCAGATTTAGCCCCTAGTCTCGTCATACGGCCAGAACTCGGGGGCCAGCTATGACTAGAAGATAAGGAGAGTTGAGGGACGTAGACTTTCTTGATATGGTTCTGTCCGTCCTAGATGTAGCCCCTAGTCTCGTCATATGACCAGAAATCGGGGGCCAGCTATGACTAGAAGATAAGGAGAGCTGAGGGACGTAGACGAACTAGTGGAAATGAGTCAATGAAATTCAAATTTACTTCTTCAAACGTGCAAGGCCACTATCAACTACTGACACCAACGCTGGAAGACGAGGATCTCATCTCCTACTCTTCAAAACACATGCCTTACATCTTGACGAGGGTCTGCCTCAACTCAATGACTATAGGCTCTTCACAACCAAGACTGAGGATCTCTCCTCAGCCTACTGGCTTACCTTACATCCTGACGAGGGTCCGCCTCGATTCAAGGATTACAAGGTTCAAACAATCTACCTTACATCCTGACGAGGGTCCGCCTCGATTCAAGGATTACAAGGTTCAAACAATCTACCTTACATCCTGACGAGGGTCCACCTCGATTCAAGGATTACAAGGTTCCAACAATCTACCTTACATCCTGACGAGGTTTCACCTCGATTCAAGGATTACAAGGTTCCAACAATCTACCTTACATCCTGACGAGGGTCCGCCTCGATTCAAGGATTACAAGGTTCAAACAGTCAAGACCAAGAAGTCTCCCTCGGCATAATGACTTGAGACAGACAAAAATATCAAAACATCTAGAACTGAGCTAACCTCCTCGTTCTACATTATCAAAGGTATGAGATGATCTTCCTCAACTTCCCCAAGTTTGTACTGGCATTCAAGAAAGGCAAATCAAATAAGCAAAGCAGTTTATACTAAAGCAATAAATGAAGACAAGGAAGTCCTCCAGGTCAGGGTCCGGGATGGTGACTTGTTGAGTTTGAGCTTTCTCCTCGACATTTGTCTCCTCGGCCTGCACCTCGGTATCAGCCTCGTCATCTTCCTCCGTGCAAGGATCCGGGATGGTGACTTGTTGAGTTTGAGCTTTCTCCTCGACATTAGTCTCCTCGGCCTGCACCCGAGCATCCGCCTCATCGTCGTCCTCCGTGTCAAGAACCGGGATGGTGACTTGTTGAGTTGAGCTTCCTCCTCGACATTTGTCTCCTCGGCCTGCACCTCGGCATCAGCCTCATCGTCTTCCTTCAGGTCAGGAACCGAGATGGTGACTTGTTGAGTTGAGCTTCCTCCTCGACATTTGTCTCCTCGGTCTGCACCTCGGCATCAGCCTCATCGTCTTCCTTCAGGTCAGGAACCAAGATGGTGACTTGTTGAGTTGAGCTTCCTCCTCGACATTTGTCTCCTCGGCCGCACTAAGCACGCCTCATCGTCTTCCTCTGAGTCGAACCGGATGGTGACTTGTTGGGTTGAGCTTCCTCCTCGACATTTGCATCAGCCTCATCGTCTTCTGCGATGCCAAGAACCGGGATGGTGACTTGTCAAGGGTTGAGCTTCACTCCTCGACATTAGTCT
>JAFEMH010008117.1:0-63200 GCA_022495995.1 Adenophora triphylla var. japonica | reverse complement strand
CAGAGACGAGACTTTCCCGTATTGCTCTCGACTATAATCCGCACGTCGCAAGCTAGCTGAAAAGGTCCTATGACCCGCCAGGGCCCGATAGAGCGTTTTTTACTGGTTTTGCGGATCCGGCTGTGCCCTATAGGACCCTCGCCCGGGCCGCTCCACCCCGGGAGGCTCGAAATATGTGTGGAATACGAGGGCTTATAGACGTAGTGACGGAACCCACTCGATCTCAGATCTAGAGTAGCCGGTGAAAAAGAAGGGCGTAATCCCTTTTCCAACCAAATAGATATTAATAAAAGACATCAAGTTTTTAAGTAAACTTGAAGATTCTAATTTGCATATTGCCCAGAGCCTTCAAATCCCTAAACACCTACCCCGAGTCTAAACCTTTCCTATCCCTTTCCCGCTAGCCGAGAAAGAAGCCGCGAGTGAATCATCGGCCGGCCGACTTGTTACCGCAGTAGACCCTCTACGCTCGCTGTAATCCTCGCCTTGTCGGGCTTTTCTGTGTTGTCAAAATGGCTAACATGGTAATCCACAACGGTAATGGCCAACCAAGCAGCTTGGAGGGGCTATCCCAGCTCAACCCGTGCCTCACATCCGGTATGATGTATGTGATTGCGAAGACCGGCCAGAGTATGAGTATCAAGAATGGATCAATGAGGATCGCTCCTTCAAGCGAAGAAGAAGCATTAAGAGAAAAAATCCACACACAAAGCAGAAGCTTAAGGAAAGATACTTAAGCTGGGGAGCCAAGAGCGTAGGAACTTTGGGAGAGCCCTGGGGCAAGTTCGACTACTATGTCGAGCTTATGCCATGGAACCCGTCAAGGAACCCTGCTCACCTTCCAAGCATACCACTCGATAATTCCCAAAGGTGCAGTGATCCTCTGCTGCAGCGTAAAGTGCTTCGAATATGTGGCCATCAATAAGAAGCTAGCAGTATCTCGGGGAAGCGTAATCACTGTAAAGCCTATTGAATACGTAGCCGCCTCAAGGAAGAATCAAGATCCCCTCTCGAAGAAGACTTCATCAAGATTATCCAAGCCAACCCTTCTATTGGCTACACCGACAAGGTCGTGGTGTCCAAGATCGCAAAGAGAAAATGAGTTACGCAATGCATTGATAAGATGAGCCGCACTTCTTCAAATAATGAGTCCAATGCTATGTAAGAGCTAGCCGAAAGATTGCAACAAGTTACTTTAGTTCCCCTCACCATCTTTCCACAATGCACCGGCCTCGTTAATGATTTCCGGCAAGCTGATCGCTCAAGTCTCCAACTTCGAAGAACGCCGACAAGATCGCTACTCCCTGTGGCAACAAAGAAGAACGGAGTGAGATCCCTGCCTAACCCTCGCCAAGTCCCCTCGAGTCAATAAGTAGTGTAGGGTCCAGAGTCGTTGTTGTTTATTCAGCTGAGTCAAGAATCTTCGAATTCCTAGCCTCGTAGTCATCCGAAGGCCTCACGCCCGAGGATTATGAAAATGTAATCGATGTCATCTTTCCCCTTATCTTGAATGAAATGACAAATCTTTCGATTATCCTCTTATTGCCAACTTAACAAATGATAAATTAACTCAAAACTTAACAACGCTTAATAATGAATCATTCGAACAAGATGCAAACACACTAAACGAACAATACATTAAAGAAATCTTTAAGGTGTTTCGCAAAAGAGGAAAACCGGGCCCAAGTCGCCGAGGAGGTTTTGATAAGTGTGAACTTGGGTACTATTGAGGAACCTAAAGAGACACATTGGAAGCTTCTTCCAGGGGTTGAAAGGGACAGATTGATTGAGCCGCTCAGAGAATACGTCGACGTGTTTGCATGGTCATACAAAGATATGCCGGGGCTAGACAGTTTCGATAGTAGAGCACGTAATCCCTTTAGCACCGGATGCTAAACCAAGCAAAGCGTAAAACCGAGAAAATCAAGCTTCGGAATGGTCTCTACAGTCAAAGAAGAAATTGAGAAGCTATGCGGGTAGGATTCATCGAGTCATCAATACCCGACATGGTTTGCCCAACATCGTGACCGTAACCAAGGCCACGATGGGAAGCGGCGCCGGTGTGGATTTCCGAGATCTCAACAAGGCCAAATTTCAAAGACGACTACCCTCTCGCCAAACATAGACATCCCGGTGGATTCCACCGCCAACTACGAAGTCAAATCCTTCGTTGATGGTTTTACGTGCTACAACTGGGATCAAGATGGCCGAAGAAGACCAAGAAAAGATGCCTTTACCACACCGTGGGGAACCTATTGTTATACAAGCAATGCCATTCGGGCTCAAGAATGCCGGGGCTACTTACCAAAGGGCAGCGACCGCACTTTTTTTCATGACATGATCCACAAGGAGATTGAGGTCTACGTAGACGACATGATAATCCACTCCAAAGGAGAAGGTGGGCAAGACTTTGTTGACCTACGAAAATTCTTTGAGAGGCCGAGACAAAGATTCCATGAGACTAAACCCCCGCCAAATGTGCACCTTCGGAGTGACAAGGGGAAAAGTGCTCGGGTACGTGGTCACGGAGCGAGGTATAGAAGTTGACCCCCGAAAGATCAAAGCTATCATGGATATGAGGCCACCTCAAACCTGCATGTAAGTCAAGAGCTTCATGGGTAAATTGCAAGACATCGCCCGTTTGCCAATCGCTGACCACTATGTGCGAGCCCATCTTTCAAGCTCATGAAGAAGAATGTGGACACGTAATGGACCGAAGAATGCCAAGACGCCTTTGACTGCATCAAGGCATACTTAGTGCATCCCCCTATGCTATGCCCCCACATAGACGAAGCCTCTTTTCGCTCTATCTAACTGTCACGTACACGGCAGCTGGGGCTATGCTTGCTCAAGCAGAAGAAAGATTCTCGGGTAGAAAGTGCCATTTACTTTGTCACCGAAGCTACAAGGGAGTGAGCTCAATTATTCAGCGTGTGAAAAGACTCACATGCGGGACTAGTCTCGGGTAGTCGGCAAGTTGAAGCATTATATGCAAGCCCACCCCGTGAACTTGGTCTCGAAAATGGACCCCATCAAGTACATCTTTGACAAGCCTTCCCTATCGATGCCTAGCGAAGTGGTCCTTCTTCTTGGCGTAATACGACATCAACTATGTGACCGTAAAGGCCATCAAGGGTCAAGCATTGTCGCAGATCACCTAGCAAATTTCCCCGCAATGAAGACAAGAGGGCCCGAACCCCAATTTCCGATGAAGGGATTTTGCAAATGAGCCTCGAAAAATAGATGGCAGCTATTCTTTGACTCCGAGCCGCTAACAAAAGAGGAAATGGTGTAGGAATGCTATTGGGTCGATCCAAAAGATGAAAGCATACCCCCATAGCCCTCAAGTTGAACTTTCCCTGCCACGAACAATGCCGCCGAGTATGAAGCCTCCGCATTGACCTGGGCTCGGAGGCCGCCTTAGAAAGAAATGTCAAGCGAGCTCAAGTTTACTGAGACTCGCCTTGATCATCAACTGTGTTTCCAACAAGTGGAAGATCAGACCCTAATCTCGCAACGGTATCATGCCCTATATATGGGAGGAGTTGGATCGGACAGCTCAGTAGAAGTGACTTTCCACTACTTGCCGAGGGAAAAGAACAGATTCGCAGATGCCCTAGCTACTCTAGCCTCATTGGTAGAGATCCCCGAGGGAAAAGCCATAAAGCCCTTCAGAGTGGGTAGAAGAGAAGCCCCACTTTCGTTGTGAAGTGGACCTGGGACTCGAGCCTATAAAGGAACCTTGGTACAATCGTATTTACCAATTCCTCAAAGACTGAGAGTCGCCTTTCGTAGACGAAGAAGGTAGACCAAAAGAAGGAGTCGTAGCTAAAAGCTCACAAGCCCCGAAAAAGGTTGGCTTCTCATTATGTCATTCTAGGAGGCAACCTATACAAGAAGCGGTATCAAGGACCACTCCTCTTATGTGTCACTCAAGAAAGAGCCAAAGAGTTGATGACCGAAGTCCACAATGGTCCCCGCGGTCCTCACGCCATGAATGCCGAGCCTCCTCGACGCAAGTGGATCCTCGAATGGGTTACTACCGGATCTCCATGGAAACAGTGTTTGCTCGGTGATCCAAGACGTCTCAGAACCTCGCGACAAATGCCAGGCGGTTTGCTAACCTCAATCATCTCCCACCTCACGACTGCACGCATGACGACTCCTTGGCCGTTTGCAACTTGGGGCATTGACGTGATAGGGAAAATATCCCGGCAGAAGCAACGGGCACGAGTTCGTGTTGGTAGCCATCGACTACTTCACCAAGTGGGTAGAGGCCAAGTCCTACAAGGTCCTCACTTCCTCCTAAAAGTGGCCCAGCTCATCAAAGAAAACATAATGTGCGATATGGGGTGCCCAACGAGATCATTTCGATAATGGGTCACACTTCGAAGGAGATTGCGATAGACTGCCGTCGAATTCGTAGTTACTCGCCACAAGTCGTCCCCGCATGCACTGCACCAATGGAGCCGTGGAAGCCGCTAATAAGACACTCGAGCGGATCATCCGAAGATGGCCACCCGTGGTCGTGATTGGCCCGAAAAGCCGCACTTAGCACTCGGGGCTGCGTAACGCTCCGTCGAATGTACCACAGGAGAAACTCCTTTTGCCCTAACTTACGGGATGGAAGCAAAGGTTACCAAAGTGGAGTTGGAAATCCCGTCATTAAGGGTCCTCCCGGAAAACAAGTGTCAATGAAGTGGAATGGTTGCGCAAATGCATGATGAATTAGCCCCGCTGACGAGAGAAGGCTAAAAGCCATGGAACACACCCGAGCCTACTGTGAGGCGAATGGCCGAGCGTTTGATAAAAAGGTCAAGGCCGTAGACATCAAAGAGGGCGACTTAGTGTCGAAAGTGAAGCCCCTACTGTAGACAACCCCGGGGAAAATGGGAACCCGTCCGGATCGGCTCCCATGCGTGGTGCGTAAAAATACCGTCGTGAGGAGCAATGAAGCTTGCGTACTTTGGATGGCAACCCTTTTGTCCACCCGGCCAACGGTGATAAACTCCGAAGATACTATGTCCGATAAAAAAAAAAAAAAAAAAGAAGAAAAAGTGCAAAAGAGTAATGCCCACTAGGCCGAAACCCCAAAAGGGCGGTCTAGGCAAAAGACAGGGTTGCACATGAAAAAAAATATATAAAAAAAAAGAAAGACAAAAAAATCCTAGTGCAAAAAGAGTAATGCCCAGCTAGGCCGAAAACCCCAAAAGGGCGGTCTAGGCAAAAGACAGTGGCCGCACATAAAAAAATTAGTTCACCGTAATGAACTACGAAGACCTCGAGCCCTTAGCCTTTCTTGTAAAAGGGGAACGTAGGCTACCATATATGGTTCGGTCTAAACAATAAAAAAAAAAGAGGGCAATCAAGCTTCCATGAAGTGCGTCCTAAACAATAAATAAAAATAAAGGGCATTTCGCCATAAAACGGGTCCCAAATAAATCGACATTTGAGTTTCCATGAAATGTGTCTTGATTAATTTTTAAAGATAATATCTCTTTGTTCATTACAAGTTAAAAGCTTCTTGATGAGTTCAAGCACCTGCCTACCTCTTAACTCGCTAACCTCGCTAAAAAGATCTAAAATACAATAAAATGCCTAAATAAACTAATGTGTTTGCAAAATGGCAATAAGAGGATCTTGAGAAAAGACTTGTCGGGCCGTCATTCGCCGAGTCTTCTTCGCCTTCTTCCCTTTTCCTCGGCCTCGTCGAGTCTTCTTCCTTTTCTTTTCAATAATGTCGGTATCCCTCATCCCGACCTCTCGGTATCCTCACCGGAGCCTCTACCAACCCCGTGTCAATGAGCGCTCTCTCTATACGAGCACGAGTCCGCACCTCCTCCCTCCGAGCCTCGGGCCAAAGGAGCGACCTCTGACAATCTCTTGTACCGAGCCTCCATATCTCCTCGACCAAGTCACTCCGATTGGTTATGGCAACTCGCCTTAGCCTCGCCTCCCTCGTAGTCCTACTCGAGTCACGCGTCCCAATAAAGCTCGACGCCTATCCTCCAAGATAGCCCGAGTCGCTCCCATCTCCCTCTCGTACTACCCAAGTAGACAAAGGGTCAAGATGGTGCTCTTCCTCGCTCCCGAAGATAGCCCCGGGTGGGAAAGCAAGATGTGTCCAAGCCTCGAGAAGAAAGAGAAGCCGGGCCGGATCTCTCATGTCCAATGACACCACCTCCATGGTCCGGATGTCCTCCCAATCACTCAATGGCTCTGTAAAGCCCCAAATTGCCCGGATACCAAGCTGGTATGTAGAAGGACGACCAGAATCTCGGAACCCTCACAAAGATAAGACTCCTCGAAATATCCTCCCCGGGTCCGCAACCTCCAATGTGGTATCCACCAACGGATGTCCGAAGTGGATAGCCTAGCCATCATCGCCTCCCAGCCTACCCCGTTCCTCGTTGCCTAGGTGCGCACCTCTCCGAGAAATCACCCAAGGGCACCGAGTCGGCAAAGCCCCGTGCAAAGCCCCGAGCCTCTCCCGCAACCACAAAGTCAACATAGCCAGGACTCCCTGACCTCATGAAACGGTCTCCCGAGCCATCCTATCAATCCCATGAAATGTCTCTCCCAAAACCAGGGACAATATCCTTCCTGCACTCAGCCTCTCGACCATGTCCAAGAGACCACTATGACAGATCCCCACTGACTCAAGCAAAGGAACAAAATAGAGAATACGCAGAGAATGAAAGCATCCATAGCCACCGTGGTCGCAAATTTCCATATTCGGAGACCCAAACCTCGCCCGGATATCGTAAAGGTCAATCCTATCCGGGCTACCATCATCCTCTCGCCTCTCCCAAAGGAATCCCGTAAAAGATGCAAGCTTTACCGCCACCGGCACGTCTCCGATCAGCGGAATAGATATAGCCTCAATCTCGGGACCCCCAATCAAGGCTCTAAAGTCTTCGCTAAGCGTTGGGACGATTTCGTTGTAAGAGAAACAAGAAACATGTCTCCTGACATCCCAACTTTGCCGCGGCTCTCAATGTATCCCAATCGGGCGGGAGATCCCTCAAATGCCATAAAGACTTGATCTTGAAGGAAGAATCACAGCCCTTGTGATTTTGAAAGTTATATCTCGCCCAAGATTGAAGACCGGATAGAAAATGGTCTCGTTTCCCCTTTGCAATCTAACGAGCTTCTCCATCGCAAAATGATCAAAGATGGTGCTTTTAGGTCCAAAATATGCTCGGGAACAATTGGGACAAGTCTAGAGTGAAAATGAAATGAAATGGCCAAGCCTTGCTTTTATTCGTAAAATAACCAGCTCAGACATAACCGTAAGCCGCACGGCTTCATTTGCCCTCAAGGCCATGCCGCACGGCTACATTAGCCCTCTCATAGAAATTCGCAAAGAACCAAAGTTGCTGCCCAAGGGAGTTTTCACCCCACTTTTTCAACCAAAACCCGTACAAAAACATGTCCGTAAGCCATTCAAGCATTTATACACCATTATAAATCATTTTGGCCCATTTTCAGCCCCAATTCCAAGCAAAAAGTCGCCCCTAAGGCTCGATAATATGCAAATTGAAAAAGCATGAATTAGAAAAGCAATTAAAATGTAAATACAATGTTTTCGCCCCATCGGCGCCCAAATAAAGCAAAAAATAAACAAAGTGTGCATAAAAATTGTAAATTGTTTGTTTTTGTTCCAAATCTGCTCTAGAGCCCCCTAGGCCTCAGATTCTTCTTCATCTTCATTCGCTTTGCTCGCTCGTAGATGCTAGCCTCCTCATCGTGTCCTCCCGGTCACTCACATCGTATAAATGGACATTATCGTGCCCATACTCGGCCACCGCTGCAGAATGTCGGCGTTGGGCCCCGCCCCGAGGCATAGCACTCGGGAAGAGTACTCCGAGGCCGATGAGGTAGACGCTGTGCCCCGACATGCCGTCTCTTGCGCTGTGCTCCCGTGCATCCGCCGCCTTCGAAGCGCAGCGCTTCCTCGAAGAGACCGGCACATGTCCTTCCGGCCCCTATTCGCCGCCCGACCTATCATAAGTGCGAGCTGGAACCTGAGAAAAAGAAGAGGAAAATCTCAAAAAAATCTCAGAAAATTGCAAAAGCAGAAAATATGAAAGCTAAAAAGGGAATAAGACCCTAAGAGTACACTTACAGTGCTATCAGGCGGCAAGGTGTACTGGGGCTCCCTAGCATCGGGGACAGGGATCCTCATCCTCCTTGGCACTCCATGGACCACATAGGACAGATGTGCAGGAGGGATCGGCGGGTCAATGAGGCTCATCCTCCCCATATCCCCGAGTGACCGCCAGCCTTCACTAGCTTCGTGGCGTCCTCAGCGCCGCTCCACAAACACGGCGTAGGGGGTGTCCATGTCCGGGTACTCCTCCGCGGCCCACGCTCGCCTCGGTACCTAGCAATCTCATCCTTCGCGCCGGGCCACCGGGCTGCGAGCATCCGTCTTTGGAGGGTCGAAGGAGTAATGGCATCTAGTGGGGGAACATGACCGCATTACGCCGCTTTGCTCGAGAAGCGGTCCCCGTATAAATGACATCACATGTCGCCCCGTGAGCCACCTCCTGCTCGCCTCGTCACCTCTATAGCATCTCCCAAAGAAGATCTCTCGGATACCGCCCCAGGGGTAGAAGTCCACTCCATCGTGCCCATCCTCGTTGATGACCGGCCTCACCATTTTGTAGTCGAAGGTAATCCGGGTCTTCCCAGTGAATTTATCTCTCGCGTCTCCCTCCAAATAACCATAGCAGGGAAGATGGTGACATCACTCTGCTGGTTCCAAGGGAAGAACCCGATCACCTCGCAAAACCAGGCCTGCATGTTCAAAACATCAAAAGGTCATTCTCTCTCTTATAAAAGTCTCAAGACAGAAAAGAGAAAAGAGAAAAGAAAGGAGACTACCTCAAGGGCAAAAGAGAAGCAATCCATGGAGGCAGCCTTGTTACGGCTGTACAGATCCAGGGAGAAGTATAGCTCCGCCAATCCGGCCTCGCCCCAAGAGACCGTCCCAATCCCATCTACATCCTCCAGAGAGTCGAGGAGGCAAGTCATAGCTATCGTCCCAGAATTAGCAAAAATGGTGACCGATAGCATCAACCATATGAATGCTCTAGCCAGCTGGCCGTGGCCACATCATTAGCAAAGAAAATTACGTATGGAAGTCTCGGGATCGCCACCTCGACATTCCGTGTCTCCATCCCCAGCCCCTTCGGAATCGGCTCAAACCCGACCAAAGCCCGAAACTCCTCGGGCGTAATATGGTCCCTCCAAGTCACGGGCCTCCTGTGAACTGTAAGCCCGTAATAGCGGTGAAATCGGCAGGAGTCACCGTCGCCTCTCCTCACTGTGAAAGCTATGTGTACTGTCCCACCAAAACTCAGATAGGGCCTGGACCAAGCCCTTGCTCTTAGAGGTGATGTGGACACCCCTACCGATAGCCTCTACAAATGCATCCAAGCCGGTAGCCCTCACCAGCTGCTTGGGATTTGCCCCATTCTTCTCAAAGTCTGGCATCCTCTGCCAAAGCTTGACCGCTATCTCCGACGGTCCTCTAGACTTGTTCTCCTGTAGACAAGCACATCAAAAGAAGCGTCAGTCCTTCATATCATTTCAAAAGCATGCATATATTCAAAAGTGCACATATTTTCAAAAGAAAAGCATTCATAAAAGTTTTTCTAGCATATCTTTTGCATCAAAAACGTGTTTTTCATCACTTGAAACGCGTCATTGCTTTCCTAAAGCACAAAATCACAATTCTTTGCACACAAGCATTATTTTTCAAAAAATGGCATGCATGAATCATTTTCATCTTCCAAAATCATGTTTTCTCATTGAAAATCAGAATTTTGACCTAGTTCCAGCACAAGGCAAGAACTCCGTCTCATATTTTAAAAAAAAAAAAATTTTTTTACTTCATTTTGCGAGAAAAAAGTGAGTCATTCTCATATTTTTCATCAAATAAATTGCACATTGCATATTCTTAGCCTCATAGGTTGTTCATGCATCTCAAAATCATTCAAAAATCCTAGGAAAATCCTAGAAAAATCCTATAATTCGGGTCAAGCCCTAAATCATTCAAAAATCAAGCAAAAATCATCGGATTTGAGCAAAATGAGAATGCTTACCCCAACCGATCGCGGGTTTGTTGATTTATGCTCCCTTCTCCCCGGATAAAGCTCCGATGGAGGCGTAAGGAAGTCATACTTCCTCTCCGTCCTCACGAGCTCCTTCCTCCTTCTTCTCGCGGCCGCCGAGATGTTTCTCCTCGCTTGCCTTGGTATGGGATTGCCCTCCGGATCCATTTCAAATCAAAGGGAAGCAAAAGGGGTTGAAGAATTTCGAAAATTCTCTCTCTCTTTCTCTCTCTCGCTGAAGTGGGCGGCAACAAGTGCCCAGTCCCGTTCGAATTACGATTTTAAATAACTGGAAAAACAGGCTTCTAGCCGTACGGCTTCTTTTTCTCCATCTCATGCCGGCGGCTTCATTCGCTACGAGCGAAATTACAATCCCGCCCTGGACCTTCCACTTGGGCATGCAATTTCCGTTATCTTTTAACCAAGATAACATCTTTTCAGAAAATATCCCTTATCTCTTTAGCAATCAAGCTTTATTCCCAGTCGCCTCCGTTAATTCCGTTATAACGGGATAACACTAGGCGACAACCTCCGAATTGTCAGAACTCTAAACTTGTGCTACCTCTATCCGCGAATAGTGACGTATGCCCAAGTCATTCCAACTTGTGCTACCTCTATCCGCGAATAATGAAGTATGCCCAAGTCATTTCAACTTGTGCTACCTCTATCCGCGAATAGTGAAGTATGCCCAAGTCATTCCAACTTGTGCTACCTCTATCCGCGAATAGTGAAGTATGCCCAAGTCATTCCAACTTGTGCTACCTCTATCCGCGAATAGTGAAGTATGCCCAAGTCATTCCAACTTGTGCTACCTCTATCCGCGAATAGTGAAGTATGCCCAAGTCATTCCAACTTGTGCTACCTCTATCCGCGAATAGTGAAGTATGCCCAAGTCATTCCAACTTGTGCTACCTCTATCCGCGAAATAGTGAAGTATGCCCAAGTCATTCCAACTTGTGCTACCTCTATCCGCGAATAGTGAAGTATGCCCAAGTCATTCCAACTTGTGCTACCTCTATCCGCGAATAGTGAAGTATGCCCAAGTCATTCCAACTTGTGCTACCTCTATCCGCGAATAGTGAAGTATGCCCAAGTCATTCCAACTTGTGCTACCTCTATCCGCGAATAGTGAAGTATGCCCAAGTCATTCCAACTTGTGCTACCTCTATCCGCGAATAGTGAAGTATGCCCAAGTCATTCCAACTTGTGCTACCTCTATCCGCGAATAGTGAAGTATGCCCAAGTCATTCCAACTTGTGCTACCTCTATCCGCGAATAGTGAAGTATGCCCAAGTCATTCCAACTTGTGCTACCTCTATCCGCGAATAGTGAAGTATGCCCAAGTCATTCCAACTTGTGCTACCTCTATCCGCGAAATAGTGAAGTATGCCCAAGTCATTCCAACTTGTGCTACCACTATCCGCGAATAGTGACGAATGCCCAAGTCATTTCAAATTGTGCTACCACTATCCGCGAATAGTGACGAATGCCCAAGTCATTTCAACTTGTGCTACCACTATCCGCGAATAGTGACGAATGCCCAAGTCATTTCAACTTGTGCTACCACTATCCGCGAATAGTGACGAATGCCCAAGTCATTTCAAATTGTGCTATCACTATCCGCGAATAGTGACGCATGCCTAAGTCATTCCAACTTGTGCTACCACTATCCGCGAATAGTGACGTACGCTCAAGTTTCCCAACTTAAGTTACCTCTATCTCCGTCATAAAGAGATAGCGCCATAAGCTCTAGCTTCTTCAGGTGACAGCCTCCGAATTGTCAAAATCTCAAGGATCCTAGACATCGTTCCTAACTATCTAGTGATGCTTGAACTACGATCAAGGCTTGATTCCTCCGGGATACGTAGGTAGCCTTTTATAAAAGGTCCAGCCATTCGACCACTTTGGTCACCCCGTTCCTTTGTCACTCCTCGGTGATAAAGCGCCCTCATAAAAGTTCAAATATTCGACCACGGGTCACTCCTAGCATATCCCCGGTAGGATCATTTGCTTGACCTCCTAGGTCATTTTCTCAAGAAGAGACCGCTTTCTCTTCTTCCTCCCGGCCGGATCCTAATTCCGAACTACGGCCTGGCTTGATTCCTCCGGGATACGTAGGTAGCCTTCCAAAAGGTTCGGCCATTCGACCACCTTGGTCACCCAATCCGTCTCGGCATTCGCCGAGATCGGATCCTTTTCTATCGACAACCCCACTCGCCTTGCAAGTGACGTTGCCGAGGGCTTCGTAAGTACCCAAATCGGCTCATGCCTTAGGTTAATTTTCCCGACATTTCGGTAAATTTCCCGGTAATTCCGGACCTTCCTAGTGTTAGGAAATGTCTGGAACAGTCCAAATTTAAAATTATGGCTGTAAGGAGCCTTCCTAATTAAGAAAACACGTTTTCTTAATTAGGAAGCTTCTAGAATGATGCCACCTTGCATGGTTCTAGAATGCTGAGTCATTGTGGATAATGCCGCACGGCCTCATTTGCAAAGAGCCTGCAGCCGCACGGCTTCATTAGCCTTATCCAGACTGCCTATAAATAGAGCCCTCCTCTACCCATTTCAAAACACACAAGATATGAGAAAAATACTCAGTCCACTCCCAGACGTGAAGAATCCCTTTGAAGGTTCAAGAAGGTGAAGAAGAAGCTCAAGAAGCCATCTCCCTCCTCCTTGAAGGTCCAAGACCAACCTCCTCCAAGCTCCGTCCAAAGAGTCGAAGAAAACGATTGGTAACCTCGCACGCCCTACCTTTGCATCCTAATTGCTTTATAAATTGCTCATTGCATTGTCTTTATATTGCTTGGGACTTGGTAGATTAAAGATCATATCTTTATAATCCCCTTCCCCCTTTGCATGCATTAAGACCTCATTTGTCATAAAAATGTAGTCTTTTTTCATAAAGGTGCATCCTTTGCACCTAAAATCCCTATTTTCCAATAAAAATGTTATCTTTATGCATCATTTGCATATAAAGATCAAATCTTTTTCAATAAAAATGCATCCTTTGCATCAAAACCCCCCTTTTTCAATGCATCATTTGCATAAAAATCAAATCTTTATGCATCATTTGCATAAAGATCATTTCTTTCAATCAAAAAGCATCATTTGCAACCTAAAAATGTCATCTTTTCATTAAAGATTCATTTTTTCATCATGCATTTCCCCTTTCCCCAACCTTGGAACGGACCGGTGTAAAAGTTCTCATCTTTGCATCGTTCCTTCCATTAAAGGTTCATGATTTCTTTAGGAAAAGGATAACCTTGAACCCTATATCTCCGATTATCGCTTAAGAATGAGTATGAAGCCTCTATACGAGCTCGACCGTCTTAAAGCGTAGGATTGATGGGCTAAGGACATTCCTTCCTAAAGAACCTCATCTTTGACCCAAAAGAGAGTCATTCTCTCGATCACGCAAGTCCCGAGGGTCCCGAGGTTTAAAATGCGATGATCATAAGTCATAAGATGAGGACGGGATCATAATCCCAAATACATAAATTCCAAGGAATCCGGCGACAACCAACAAATGGTTTGTACGTCAGGAAGACAACTTGGGACATTCCCCCCCTTATTTTCAAACACATGCACACAAAGAAAGCACGCAAGCAAACACGATTAATGAAATCTAGGGAGACTTGCTCCGGCAAGGCACTTTGGGTGAACGCCAAACGTTCTTCCCAAGGGGTAACTTAACCTCCGAACCCATAAAACCTTTTTTTCAAAGTTTTGAGGTAATCAAAATGGCGTGGCGACTCCGTTTTTCAAATAACTCGGATGTCTTCAAACCCGCGTGAATTCCAATAAACAAAAATTTTGGGCACACATTCACACCTACGAAAGGCATTCCAAAATAAAAAGGAGCTCAATGCAGGCAAGCTTGCCCCAAAATGGGAAGGACCCTACCTAATAGATGCACAGGCCGGGAAAGGAGCATATCGCCTGACAACCTTGGATGGCCAAATGATACCACAAAGTTGGAACGCCATTCACCTTAAAAGGTATTACATCTGAACGAAACCCCGCTTAAACTCATCTCTTCCCAGGTATGGATAATCTTTTATTTATTGGTAACCTTTTATTTTTCTATGTACTCTTTCATTTACTTCATTGCTAATCAAGATGTCACTAACACACCTTGTGGAGAGACGTCAACCTTAGTTGGCGTCCGTTTTTAACATGTTTCTGTCTTATGAGGTGTTGACATATTTACATGGGGACATGTCGAAAGTACGCAAAGAACAACGAATTCTCCTCCGTCAGAGACTGGCCATCTCTTCTTAAGTAAAGGTACACAATCCCTTCTAAGGTTTAAAGAGTTAATTACCTCTTTCTTAAGATGTTAGGTTACCACACCTTCGCCTGGAGCGCAAGTTATCTCTTTAATTGAGGTGTGGGGTGGGCCTATATGGGTAAACTCATATAGCTTACCCATTCCCACTCAGTTAAATGATTGATCTTACGTATTATTCTTGTGGTTATGACATATACATGTCATCTTAAGTATCTACAGCTTTGACATACTATCATGTCACCTTACGAGCATAACAAGTAACCATACAAAGAAAGATTTCATCCAAAAGAAAACAAGCCTTGACATGCTTGAAAACTACTAAACCTTAACTAGATTAAAGTTACCATCCAAACTACCAACGTTAAAGTGCAAAAGTGTTGGACCAACCCAACACATAAAAAAAATTGTCTTTGGTCCTTATGGACCTATTACATAACCAAACAAAAATTAAAATTGTCTTAAGAGATTCCACCCCAGTAATATGATCCAAAAACCAGAACAAAGTTAGTTTACCTTTTTTCAAGTGGCATCTGCCGCAGGTGTTGCTTGGGGAGTGACTTCTCCAACCTCTGTTGCATCCTTTACAATCGCTTCATTTGGGTTTGAGGATACCTCACCTTCAAATCCCATTTGGTTCTTTGTCGGCTTTGGAAAAGTGGGCACATTCCTTGTTGAGATCCCAGCTCTCAGCCTTCCCTTCTCGAAACTCTCTCATCATCTTGATCTTGCATTGGGAAACAGTCTTAGCAGCAGCCAACTTGCATGAACCTTTCACCTCTGCAATCTCCTTAAGATGATCCTCCTCGCTTTTCGCCAAGCTGTTCAGTAAGTCCTTTACCGTTTGCTCCTGCTCTTCCAATGACTTGCCTTGTTGCTCCAGGGTCTTTTCATGCACCTTCACCTTGTTCTCTAACATTGTCTTCTCCTTCCTAACCAAAGCAATGTCAGCTTTTGACTTCTTCTTTAGCATCTCAATTTCTTTTACCAAATCCTCCACATACCCTACAGTCTGAAAAATGATAACTCGACATCACTATATGTTATAAAAACCTTTTGAGTTAGTCAAATCCAATTAACAACATCTTACCCCAGTCGCATAACTCATGTATTTCTTCTTGAAATCCCCTACTGGCATTCCATCAAAAGAATCACCAACCTCAACTACCTCTTCTTGACTAGCCTTTCTCTTCTTCACCCTAGAGCCAATACCCGCACTCTCATCTAAAGCAGGAATTTTCTTGGGAGCGGGTGGAGGTTTCATCTCTATCTTTAGAGCAGTATCTTCGAACATGGTTTCAATGTCATCAAGATCAAAATCTGATCATGAAATAGCTGGTTTGGAAACTGCATTGACATATGAAGATTGTCAAGAAATATAATAAATCAGAATGATGAACTAAAGTGAAAAGACAACATGTTTACCTGTAGACATAATTACAGAGGTGGAGGCCTTGTGATCTTCCGGGACAACCAAAGACGATTTCAGTAATCCCTTAGGAGATCTCTTGTCTAAGGGGAGCCTGAAAAATTCGTCAACCTTAGTTAAAGTATCTTCAGCCGGTGGGAATAGTTCTCCCCAGTCAATATCTGCATAGAGGTAAGAACAATTACGATTTCAGTTTGTTTCAAGAACAGGAAGTCACAAAGTTGAGAATTTAAGTACCTCCCTTGTTCCATTTGCTTGATATCTCATCCCCTTCTCCAATGGATGCCCTATCAACAAAGAAAAATCTATTCTTCCATCCCCTATCACTAGAAGACGTGGTGCTCATCAAGGAGTTCCTACCTGACCTTTTCTTAAAAAGATACCTTTTTGAACCAAAGGGTTGGAGATCATAAGAATACGCTATCTCATGAAGCCCTAAATTTAACCCATTTTCCCTGTTCATTTTGATAACAAAAGCAAAAACTCTCCAAGCCATGGGCATCAGTTGAGCATAGGCAAGATGGGTCTTTTGAAAAAACTCAGAAACCAGCGACGGGAAGGGATAACTAAACCCTAAAAGAAAAGGATACTCGTGAAAACAAATCCATTTGGCGGAAATGAAGTCAGATCTAAGGTTTACAGAGAAAGGATGAAAAATCGCACCCTTGGGGAAGTAACATTGTTGTTTTAGTGATTCTATTTGAGTATCACTAAACAAACAAGTCTCTTCATCCGGTTTTACAAGGATATTTTCACAAATGAAATCGGTAAGACTAACCTCTATGGGACCTTGTGGGGATGGGACACTCTTAGGTTTGGATGAAGACCACCTGGTCCTACCCATGGTTGACAGACGAAAGAAAAGAAGTAAACAATGGAAGAAGATAAGAAATGGAGAAATTTTACCTTGAAGAAGAACAGCGTCGTAAGCAAGCAGGGGTGAAAAGGAAGCTTTGAGAAGCCTATTAATCCTTCCAAGCGGTTATTAAAAAGAAAAAGAACTCTTTTTTCGAAAAAATTACTTTTCCTAAGCATTTCACCCCAACCGTCCATTGTCGCCACGTATCCCTGAACCGTCCCATCAGGCAAAGCTGGCAGTTGAGCATTTAATGGGGAGAAAAACATTTGCCTCTTCAATTGCCAACATAGTCAAATGTTTTTGGGGACAAATTGTTGTGGGTATTTTTCGGCATGGTGACATCTTGATTGATCCTGCATGTCAAGATGTTATTCCCTTTGTAAGTATCGTTTTAATATTTACTTATTTGATATTTCCTAATATCTTTATTCTTATTTTCCAGTAATTAAGAGAGAAGAATACGGGACATTTTCCTAGCACGTTCAATACATCTTCAACGGCAAAGAATGACTTGGTCTCATGGACGTTGAAAAGGATAAAGATCATCTCCGGGATTGTAGGAACAAACTCTTACCCTTTCTTATATTTAAGGGGAGGTGGAGACGGAAATACACACGCATTCTTATATGCACACACTCTACGCACAAGTTAATTGTAATCCTCTCCATCCTCTTCCGAAGTTGTAACTCAATTATCATAGTGAAACTTTTAAGGTTGGAGACCTAACTCCCGGGGTTTTTTCCGAAGAGGTTGTCACCTCCAAGGTTTTCCTCGTTAACAAATCGTGGTGTCATTCATTCTTTTCATGTCATTGTTCCATTTATTCGAATTCCACAGTCCCCTCCTTAGTATTTAAATCCACACACTTGTCAAAGTCAAGATTCAACTCTATTGTTTTTTCTACCAAAACATATATATATATATATATATATATATAATATTAATATATATTTTTAAATATATATGTAATTTGTTTAATATAAAATGCAAATTTAGCGACAAAAATATCCGTCGGGAAAGCCCTCAATAATTTGGCATATAAAAAAACAAATAAATATTAATTTTTTTAATAAATATAGTGATGGAATAATCCGTCACTAATCCGTCGCTAAAATGGTTTAAAAATAAAACGACCATTTAAATAGAGACGAAAAATCCGTCGCTAATCCGTCGCAATATGCTTTGAATTGGTCGATTATTTTACGAAATTGCCAACGGATTTTAAAACAACAGCGACGAAAATATCCGTCAGTAATCAAATGGAAAACCGTCGGTATTCCTTCGAAAGATTTTATCGACGCACGTTTTAACAACGGAATTTTTACGTCGCTAATTAGATTTAACAACGAATTTTGTGTATTTACCGATGAAAAAAATCCATCGGTATCTGCCTATTTTCTTGTAGTGTTATAAGTATAAAACAATTTCAAAATATGAGCTTCCATGTTGCAAAATAATTAGAATTCTTGAGTAAGCGAAATGGAGTGAGGAAGGTTAAGAACCAAAATTCTTGGTTTTGATCAAGAAGAAAAATCTGGTAATGGAGGAGAAAGAAAGTAAAGGTGTGGGTTCATGTCCATCTCCTAATACTCCATGTTATGGAGATAATTGGTAGGATCAAACCAATACTCCATATAAGAAACTGTAATATGAACATATTATACCTAGTTGCAGCAATTTCCAATTCCTCAATTCAAGTTTAGAACACATATTGCATCTAGGCTTCAATTGGTGAAGATAGATGGGGAGAGCAGAAGTTTGACAGAGAATTAGGCAAGTCGTGGGTAAGTGTTGGAATGGGGGTAACAGTTGGGTTAATAGCAGCCGTCAGATCATTTTCTGAAAATCAATCCCAACCCCTTTTTATCATGACAGTTATAAGCAGTTAAAGTGGATGTGTATTATAATATATACTAGTATTCTCTTACCCATGTCACTGGCACGGTGACTATACACAAATTAAAGAAATGATGAAATCGCCTTCCTCACATCAAAAAATAAAAATAAAAAATCTACCCAATACCCTGATGATTACTTTATTCCATAATCAACATTTGATGGAGGGTGGTTTGTTTGTGTAACTGCCGAAGAGAATATGAGAAAGTCGATTATCCGGGACCGTTATCCATTTAGGGTTAGTAAAAAAATATTTTCTTAATCCCCATTTTACTATTATTCCTTTTTTGTAACCCCAACCCAACCCATTAATCATATAAATAATTGATAATAATTATAATCCATAACCCATCCCCTATCCTATTTTTACCCAAGGTTCGAAATAAAAAACTTAGTTACTTACGACGAATGTTTTTTTAATTGATTTAGGTACAAACATTTTTCTGAAATCAATTTTTTTTGAAGATTCTAAAATCGTTCAAAAACTTAATTATATATAATAGTAATTATTATGTTAAGATACACTCCTTAAATAAATGATCCTAATAAAATAAAAGAGAAAAATAAATAAATCAAATTGGAATACACATAATTAAAAAAGAAAAAAAAATACCCAATTCATTTTTTTTTGAATGAAAGAGTATATATAAACCCTAAACCTTATTTTAAGGAGTATACTAAATAATTAAAAAAAATAAAAAAAATGATCATTTATTTATAATCGGTTACCAACAAATTACAAATCACCCCTAAACAGCACAAAATAATATACTCCAATAAGTCCCAAAATAAATGTCTATTTTTTTTAAAAAAATATCACAAATTGAATGTCTCTTTCATACAAATTTTGATTCTAAATGATTTTTTTATCAATTACCACTCATTATATATTTGCAAAACAAAAAAAATTTAAAAGTGAATAGAAAAATTATTTATGAATCTTTGCTATAAATATTTATAAAAAAAGCTATTTTAAAATATAACTTAAATGAAAATTATTCATTACTATTATTCTTTTTTCGTAATTCCAACCCAACCCATTAATCATATAAATAATTAATAATAATTATAATCCATAACCCATCCCCTATCCTATTTTTACCCAAGGTTCGAAACAAAAAACTTAAGTAATTATGATGAATGATTTTTTTAATTGATTTAGGTACAAACATTTTTCTAAAATCAGTTTTTTTTTCAAAGATTCTAAAATCGTTCAAAAATTTAATTATATATAATACCAATTATTATGTTAAGATACACTCCTTAAATAAACGATATAAAATAAAAGAGAAAATTAAATAAATCAAATTGGAATACACATAAATAAAAAAGAAAAAAAAATACCCAATTCAATTTTTTTTTTGAAAGAAAGAGTATATATAAACCCTAAACCTTATTTTAAGGAGTATACTAAATAATTAAAAAAAAAAAAATGATCATTTATTTATAATCGGTTACCAACAAAATACAAATCACCCCTAAACAACACAAAATAATATACTCCAATAAGTCCCAAAATAAATGTCTGTTTTTTAAAAGCAATATCATAAATTGAATGTCTTTTTCTTACAAATTTTGATTCTAAATGATTTTTTATCAATTACCACTCATTATATATTTGCAAAATAAAAAACTTTAAAAGTGAATAGAAAGATTATTTATGAATCTTTAAATATTTATAAAAACACCTATTTTAAAATATAACTTAAATGAAAATGATTCATTACCATTATTCTTTTTTCGTAATCCTAACTCAACCCAACCCATTAATCATATAAATAATTAATAATAATTATAATTCATAACCCATCCCCTATCCTGTTTTTATCCAAGGTTTGAAATAAAAAATTATGAGAAATGATTTTTAAATTGATTTAGGTACAAACATTTTTCTAAAATATTTTTTTTTGAAAGATTCTAAAATCTTTCAAAAACTTAAATAAATGATCCTGATAAAATAAAAGAGAAAAATAAATAAATCAAATTGGAATACACATAAATAAAAAACAAAAAAAATACCCAATTCAATTTTTTTGAAAGAAAGAGTATATATAAACTCTAAACCTTTTTTTTAAGGAATATACTAAATAATTAAAAAAAAACAAAAAAAATGATCATTTATTTATAAACGATTTTTCTGTTAAAAAAAAGAATCTTAAAAAAACTTAAGTCATCTGCAAAAAGAAATAATAGTTAAAAAGGAAAATTGGAAGGAGGAAATGGAAAAGGTAGGTTAAAAAAGAAAATAGGAGAGTGTTTAATTTCAGCCGTTGAATCACTTTTGTAATTTTAAATCTGAACCACCACTTATGTGGTAGATAAGAGAAAATTTTTTGACCTTGTATTGTATTGTATTATATATATATATATATATATATATATATATATATATATATATATATATATATATATATACGTCAGCTCAATGAGAACCGTTTAAACTGAGAACCGTGAGAACCACTTGTATAAACTTGTATACAATAGATATTTAGCTACTGTATACATATACAATAGACTGTATACATATACAGTAGATACTTAGCTACTGTATACAAGTGTATACGTGTGGTTATACACTTGTATACAATAGATACTTAGCTACTATATACATATACAGTAGACTATATATATATACAGTAGCTAAGTATCTACTGTAAACAAGTGTATACAAGTGATTCTCACGGTTCTCATTTTGTTATGGTTCTCATTTGAGCACCTACCTATATATATATATATATATATATATATATATATATATATATACTCCCTCCGTCCCAATATTTAGTTCATCATTTTGGTTTCGACACGCAAATTAAGGGTGAAGAAAATGTTGTGAGTGTAATAGTAAAATAGGAGAGAGAATGAGTGGAGGAAATAGTAAATTTGAAAAGTGTTGTGAGTGTAATAGTGAAATAGGAGAGAGAATGAGTGGAGGAAATAGTAAAGATTCTTTGCCAAAAAAGAAAAGGTGAAGCTTTAAATGAAACACCCAAAATGACAAAAAGTGAAGTTATTAATGGGACGGAGGGAGTATTTAATTAAATAACTTAAATACAATGAACTATCATTTTTTTTTTATATCAAATCAAGCAAATTTTCATCATATCTCCCTTAGTTTCACTTTCACATGAGTGGACACAAAAAAATTGAGCACAAGAATTAAGAAAAATTAGAAGAGAGAATTAGGGAGAGGAGGTGTTTGCGAGTATGAAAAATAAAATAGAAAAGAAAATGAGTGGGAGGAATAATAAGTTGATCGGTGTTGTGATTATAAAAGTAGAGTAGGAGAAAAAATAAGTGAGAGAAATAGTGTATATTTTTTTTCCATTTTGAATAGTTTTCACTTACTTAAAAAAAAGAAATAAATATATACTCACATAAATAAAACGAAGAAAGTATTGATGAACCTCCTAATCTATTAAAAACATCCTGAGAGTTGATATAGAACAAGGCGTACAAAGAATCCCCTACGGGGCAGATAAGACTCCACTTTTCATCATGTGATCGTGCAACTCCAATGGGAAGGAGTTAGTGGAAGGTATCAAAATTAAATTTTAGTATCTTTCAAAAAAGTACTATTTATATAGCATTATCTTTTCATTTTTTTTTTCGATTATTCGGAGTTGCTCTCCATTTCGCCGGATCAATCTTGGACCATGAGGCGTACATTGGGGACGAATTTTTCACTATATGTATATGGTTGGCATCTTAATCGAGTCAACATGTCAAGAGCGCCTCGGCGTCACGATCTCTACAACGACCTCTACAACTTGACCTCCACAACTTGGTCCACAAACTTGGACCGACATCTTGGCTCAACGTCTTCATCAACATCCTGAAGCTGGAACAACTTGGAAGCAGTTTTACGGTTCCTATTTTCTAGGAGATATTTGTGCACTCATAGAAGACCAATTCAACCATGATTTTTTCCACCATCAGCAGTTATGCCCAGAATTTTCTCCTCAAGTAACTCCATTATGCCTAGTTTTTAGGGATTTTTGGTTATTATCTTTTTATTTTACCTTTATTATAAATAGGGGTATGGAAATTAGGAAAAGACACATGTAATTTCACACACTCACACTCTTGTAATCTCTCTCCATACTTCCGAGCTTGTAACTCATTAGATCATAGTAAAACTTTGGTCAAGGTAGGTTCCAAAACCTCCCGAGGTTTTATGCCGGCGAACGAGTTGTTCAAGGGCTTTCCTCGTCAAAATCCTTTGTCATTTTCATTTTGATTACACACAAATCTATATTCCAATTCACCCAATTCTTTCCTTGAAATATTTGGTTATTTACAATCACTTGTCGAAATTTGACCAAAACAATTTGGCGCCGTCTGTGGGAACTTTGGTTTTTTAGATTTGTTTAGAACATCAAAATGGTCAATCCAACTTCCGGTCGGGTAACCTCGGTAACCTCATTGGCCCAGGGCGGGGGCGTGGGGCGACGAGATGCGCCCTCGAGAGATGACTGCGTACGAAATCAATCTTGGTTTCGTGACTAATATGGCAACAATGTTGAATGGGCTGAATAAGCGAATGGATGCTCGGCGGGATACCAATACTATGATTTTCAATGCAATTGAGAGTCTGCGAAAAGGGAATCAAGTTGAGCCTCAAATTGTAACTCCATTATCACCTTTATTTCCTAGAACTCTTTTTGGTGCAGTGCGGGGGCAATCTTGGAGACATCCCCATGGCGAGTGCGGTCTGGGCGATAGTACAAGCGTGACAACTAGTCAAGTTGCCCAACATGGTCACACCTTCGCATTCGGCCAACTGTGCCAACATCTTGCTATACTTATGCCACTCCGTCTTTAGGACAAACGGGAGTTTTTATAATGCATTTGATCACTCTTCTTCTCAATTTTATGCTAACACTTTTGCGAAAGTCAAGTTGCTAGAGAGTTGCGGCGGATCGAAAGAGATGATTAGGAATGTGCACAGAGTTACCTTGCCTTATCATCCGGCTTCTCCATCTTGTTATAATGAGTCTCGCTTTGTTCCGGTGATAGCCAACATGGAGATCCCGAAGAGATTTGCGGTGCCCCACATGAAGAAGTACGACGGGAGCACGAGATCCAGTGGAGCATGTGTTGCTATACCAAGAATTAATGGACATTATCGGCATTCCTTCAATCTTCAAAGAAGCTGTCTTTGTAGGGGCTTTGGTTCCACCTTATACGGACCGGCTTTGAAATGGCTAACTTAGGCCTATCCTAAACTCTATATCATCTTATTCTCAATTAGTCAATATGTTTGTGAATCAATTTTCATGTAATAGAGCTTTTGAGAAACTAACTAGTGACCTCTACGGGGTGGTGCAACAACCTGACGAAAGCTTGAAAGACTATTTGAACAGGGTTCAACAAAGAGGCGATGACTATCCCCAACTTGAACATGTCTACAGACCACCGAGGCATTCAGATTGGGCTTGAAGAAGGGATCACCTTATTATGACGAATTGAGTCATGACTCCATGCAAGAGACTTGAAGATGTCGGGACGAGAGGCATTAAATTCATCGGTGGAAGAAGATAAGCTCATAGTCCTAAAATAACCACAATGAGGCGACAAAATGAGAAAAGATGACCACCTATCTTCAACATGTCAAAATGTTAGCAAAAACGGTACCTCGAAGTTGTATTCCATGTAAGTTGTCATTTTTTCATAAAAGCAAACTCCAAAAACAGGTATGTTTTAAATTTTGCCAAGTCATTTATTTATGTTTGTCAATTCTTATGTTATGCTAAAAATTCTTGCTTGACTTAAGCATCGGAGGGGTAAAGCTAACACCCAATCCTAACATGAATTTGTTTTGCAAGGTATACAACTTGAACAAACGGCTTAGGCTCAACATGTTGACACGCCGGTCACGGCTAATACATGTTGAGACCTAAGCTGAGCGAGCTCAACATGTTGACACGCCCGATGCAGGCGATACATGTTGAGACCTAAGGCTGGAGCAGAGTCAAACATGTTGACACGCCAAAGATGCGGGTGATACATGTTTGAACCTGGGAGGAAAGGCTCAACATGTTGACACGCCGAGACGGGTGATACATGTTGAGACCTAAGCCGGAGCGAGCTCAACATGTTGACACGCCGATGCAGGCTGATACATGTTGAGACCTGGCTGGAGCAGTCAAACATGTTGGCACGCGCCGGATACGGCGATACATGTTTGAACTGGGGAAGAAAGGCTCAACATGTTGACACGCCGATGCGGTGATACATGTTGAGACCTAAGTTGAAGCAGGAGCTCAACATGTTGACACGCCGATCACAGTGATACATGTTGAGACCTAAGGCTGGAGACGGAGTCAAACATGTTGACACACCGGATGCATGATACATGTTTGAACACAGGGAAGAAAGGCTGAACATGTTGACACGCGTACGGGCGATACATGTTGAGACCTAAAGCTGAGCAGTCGAACATGTTGACACGCCGGGGCGGGCGATACATGTTTGGACCTGAAGAAAATTTCAACATGTTGACACGCCGGTCTGGTGATACATGTTGAAACTTTAACTGGAGAGGATAGAACATGTTGACACGCCCGGGACGGGCTGATACTTGTTCTATTTCTTCAAGCAATTAAGGTTTCGACACCTTCGCACAGCGCACGTTTCCACACTTATTCAAGTTGTGAACTATTGGTTGTAACATTAACATGTTACCAAACGAATTAAGGTTCCGACACCTTCGCACAGGCGCACGTTTTCACACTTATTCAAGTTGTGAACTATTGGTTGTAACATTTTCATGTTACCTACGGTTTATAACATTTACATGTTATCTAAAGAACAAGCAAAGTGTCTCTCAAAGATATGCCAAATCAAATATAAAAATTTTTGAGGACCAACCCTCATCTAACATTCCAAATTTCAAACACCTTAACTAATGTTTCTTAAAGCTTTATCTTGGTTTCTATCAAGGACTTAGAAGCATCATTCAAGGCGTTCGACAACTCTTTAGGCGTAATCAACCGCTTCCTTAATGCCGATGAGGAGAGTAGCGAGTTTAAAAATTCCTTGAATCTCCAAGTTTTCTCCGATTCAACAAATTTTGGGGGCAATTGTTGGGGACGGATTTTTCACTATATGTATATGGTTGACATCTTAATCGAGTCAACATGTCCAAGACGCCTCGGCATCTGATCTCTACAACTTGAGCCTCTACAACTTGACCTCCCACAACTTGGTCATGACTTGGACCGACATCTTGGCTCAGCGTCTTCAATCAACATCCTGAATTTGGAACAACTTGGGAGCGGTTTTACGGTTCCTATTTTCTAGGAGATACTTGTGCACTCATAGAAGACCAATTCAACCATGATTTTTCCACCATCAGCAGTTATGCCCAGAATTTTCTCCTCAAGTAACTCCATTATGCCTAGTTTTTAGGGATTTTTGGTTATTATCTTTTTATTTTACCTTTATTATAAATAGGGGTATGGAAATTAGGAAAAGACACATGTAATTTCACACACTCACACTCTTGTAATCTCTCTCCATACTTCCGAGCTTGTAACTCACCGATCATAGTAAAACTTTGGTCAAGGTAGGTTCCAAAACCTCAGGGTTTTATGCCGGCGAACGAGTTGTTCAAGGGCTTTCCTCGTCAAAATTCTTTGTCATTTTCATTTTGATTACACACAAATCTATATTCCAATTCACCCAATTCTTTCCTTGAAATATTTGGTTATTTACAATCACTTGTCAAAATTTGACCAAAACAGTATCGGCCCCTCAGTATGCTGGCGGAGGTAGGCATTATATTTTCATTTCCAATGGAAGGAGTGAGCAAAGGTATCAAAATTGATTTTTTTTTCATATTTTAAATTTTATTTTACATTTAAAATATTTTATTTAATTGAAAAGACATTTTAATAATTTAAATAAATAATTTTAAATATTTATAAAAAAATTCTCTTTTTTTTTTTTAAAATATAATATATTTTCACCCGTGTCATATTTTCATTTGCTACCTATATTATATATGATATGATGATAATTGAAATTAAATATTTTTTTTTTAAAAAAAAGAGATTTTTTATAAATATTTAAAATTATTTATTTTAATTATTAAAATCTCTTTTCAATTAAATAAAATATTTTAAATGTGAAACAAAATTAAAATATGGAAAAAATTTATTTTGGAAAGAGTTAGCCAAGGTATCAAATTTGGTACCTTGGTTAACTCCTTATCTAATTTTGGTACCTCAAGTCTTACCTATTGGACTTGCTAATTCCCTTGAAAAAGGTACCAAAATTTAATTTTGGTACCTCCCATTGAAGTTGCCCTTATGAATCATCGGATGTCGCTGAAAAAAAAAAAAGCTCTTTGACTACACTAGTTATAATTATAAGATCAACAAACTTAATTTTGGTCATAATAATAGTGCCAAAAACGTTCGTATCATTCCAAATCAATCGTCATGTTGTATCATTTATTTTTGAATAGCCTGAAGAAGATAAACAAACACGTAAACTAAGTCGGGGCTTCACCGGCGAATGTCCTCCGGCGTAAGAGTAAGTATTTGTGTATTTGAAAGCAAATCAATTGACAACAGTTTGGAGTCAAAATATGCGTTCGTAAAAACGTATCAAAATGGTGTGAATTATTGCTTGTATTTATATGTGTAGAATGTAAAGTCCATCTTTTAATAGAAAGTTGTGTGAGAGAGGGGTTATAATCCTAGTTGAATTATAACTTCCCACAATCCTTATTTTAGTAGCATTAGATAATTGTCTTCTTTTCGTATGCATAGCAGGCATGCTCCTCGACATGTTGAATGACGAGGAAGAGGAGGAGCAGCAGGGATAGGAAAGCCCATTTTCTTGCCTTGATGATGACCGAGTAGGCCCTTGTCCATCTCTCGTTGAGGCCTAGGTCGGCCTTTGGAGGTATCTAGGTCGACATATGTCAGTGCATTGTCGGCATATATCATTTTAGTCATATTACTCGCTCTGTTATGTATAGGTCGACATAGTGGGAAATGACGAGTAGGCATGACGAGTATAGGTAGGGAAGCCCACTCCCTATGTCATATTTGAGACTTGTATGAATTATATTTTTGGCCCGATCCATTGGGCCTTGCCCGGTTACGACCCACGTTCGTACCTCGGTTTATACCATTCAGTGGCCCCCGACTTTATAGTTTTGCTATGCCGAGGAGGAAGTGGTGCTCAACCTCGGATTAAACGAATACGAACGAGTTATTACGAATCATGAGGCGTTAATCATTTATCCGCCGGTTATTTGGAGATTGATGGGCGTGGATATCAATGACAAGACATTCTCCTTGGTAACCTCCTAGAACATTAATTGTGGAGAGGTAAACGACGCCTTAACCTGTTTTTGACACATACCCGTTTAGATATGGGTATAAAAGCCAAAATCCTTTCCATTTTTACTATTTTATCACTGTTGCAAATTGAGAAAGACCCATAAACTTGAAAAATCGTAACAATTTTTTTAGTTTTGATCTTGATTTTTTGCAATCCAAGCTTGATTTCTTCGCGTTTCCTTCGTCAAACTACGAATCAAATATGCATTTCTTCCCCTTTCTCTAATTTCTTCGTATTTTACGAGAATTTGTTGTTATTTACATTCTTGGTGGGTTTGTCAGAACTGCCATTGTTATCCATTTCTTGAAGCTTTTCTTGAGCAATTTCTTGTGCCTTCCTCGTTCATAGACATGGAAAGAACGTGGAGGAGCAATCCAACACCCTATATTATTATCATACCTTAAACTTTAGGATTTACCAGAGAATCGATGGGTCGTGTGTTTTGTTCAAATTTCAACAAGCGTTTCGAGGGGTAAGAAAAATGACTAAAGTGATATGAATCAAGGTACAATGATTATCAAGTTGAATAGAAATGGACACAAGTTGTCATTGTTGACTAGGGAAAGCCCTTGAACAACTTGTTCGCCGACATAAAACCCGGGAGGTTTTGGTACCTTGCCTTGACGGAAGTTTACTAAGTGTTTTTGTGATTACAAAGCTAAGAGCGTATTCGAAGGGAGCTTAGGCTAGAGTGAACAGTGTGTGCAAAAATACGAGTGTTTTCCCTTTTATAGCTCAACTTCCTGACTCTGGTATTAATTACTGAAAGAGAATAATGGGCCCCTAAAATCTCAGGGATAGAGGTTGATCGGTTTGAGATATCTTCGCCATTTTTGTTGATGGAGGGGATAACGATGCATTCTTTGAGGAACGTCTTTGAATCGGTCTTCACTTTCACTTTGACACGTTCACACTGAAAAATAGGGTTAACGTAACTTTATGTTCCAACTGCGGAAGATCAAGTTGTAAAAAATAGGAATAACTCAAGTTGTTAGTACCAAGTTGTTTGATGCAAGTTGTAAACAAGTTGATTTAAAAACGTAGGGCCCAACAATTGCCCCCAAACTTTTGAATCGTAAAATGAGGAATATAAAGAGACAAAAAAGATTTAAAAAGTTTGCCAAAACGGAGATGAAGTACGGCGGTTTTTAAATGAAAAGGTTTTGATGGGACGGTTTGAGTAACTTCCAAAGCAAAAAGTCATGATTGTCTTTGACTCCCAACTCACATCAACTTCTTTCTTAATAAATAAGACTTCTTCACAACTCTCCCTTTCACAAAATCAAAAAGGATTACTTTCAAGGAGATTTTCGAGAGGAAGAATGCGAGGAAGGAGACAGGAGAGAGGATCAGTAGGAATTTCAGGTGAGTCTTTTGCTTCTTTTTCAATTTCCTCTTTGATTTCTGCTTAAGTCGTAGAATGGGGAGGAAAACGATGGTGAATTTAATCGAGAGCGATGAGGGTTTGCCCGAGGGTTTTCCTAACCCAAAACATGTTGAAAAATCCGGACAAGGAGAAATGTAAGATTCATGCGGCCAACTTAGAAATCATCAAGAAAAACCACGCTATGGCGTACGAAACCGAATTTTTCACACACGACCTAACCGGAATGCTACTCTCCGAATGGGTATGCTTTCACTGAATACCCCTTTGTTATCGGCTTGAAATTTCCTTTTCCAACTTTAATCACCAAGTTTTTGTTTCTTCAAAACTTAACTATGCCCAAATCATGCCACAAGGTTGGAGATGCCTTCAGCCCTAGTTAGGTTAAGTGCGGAAACAGAGTTGGAAGTAGGTTTAGAGGAATTTGCCTACACAAGCGAGTTTAGGGGATTTGGTCTTAGGGAGATTTGGTTTTAGGATTGGGCGGTAGGGAGCCTTTCTTGAATGATAACTTGGTGATCCCGTTGATAGAGGGTGGAAGAATAAGTTCTTTTTTGCGAGGAGGAGTACCCTGGTGTCAAAGGAGGGTGCCAATTTCAAGTGGAGGTCTCAAGGTAGCATAGATAATTTTTCTTATTCTAATAATGCTTCTTAATAATCTGCTAACTAACTCCCTGAATTTCTTTGACTTAGTGGCTAAGCTGAGTGTGCTCTTTGCTCATAAGGATAAAACAGAGGAGAACGTGAGAAAGATTTACGAGTTGGATCCACTAGTGAGGTCTTTCAAGGCATTGCCAGTCTTGTTTGTTGCAGATCCAGAAGGAGAGATCAATCCTGAAGAAGCTCAAGAAACTAACCCTGAAGAAGCTCAAGAAACTAACCCTGAAGAAGCTTTATCTGAACCTATCAAGATGTCCACAGGTTAATCTAGCATCTTAGAGTTTTGCCTATCTTCAATTTGTTCCAACTCCTTTAAATCGTTCTAATTCTACACCCCTTTTTTGCAGCTACTTGATCCAAAGACACTGTGAGTGCTGCAGACCTACTAGCTGAGGCAAGGGCAAAAAGTTTTGCAAGGAAAGATAGCAAGCCTCCCACTCCCAGGTCTGTGGTATCTAGCTCCAATGTGAATGTTTCCAAGAAGGAGGAAGCAAAGAAGAGGAAATTGGTGGAGGCTGAGGCCACAGACGCAAGTGAGGATATGGAGATGGTGAAAATAGGAGAGAGGTTTAAAGCTGCGATAACAAGTTTTGTTGATAAGGTAAAAATGAAGAGACCTTGAACCTTACCAAAAAGTTGATAGAATATTAACACTTCTTTTATGCAGGAAATTATGAGTCCTATTATGGCCCATGTTGATGCTCTGAAGATCAAGGCGGCAAGATGCAGTTATGAAGCTGCAGAATCAAGGAAGGAAGCCACCAAAAGTGCTGATGAAGTAGAGAGGTTGAAGAAGGAAGCGAACAAGTATGTTGGTGAAGTGGAGAAATTGAAGAAGGACTTTGAGAATTTGGGGAAGGAAGTGGAAGTTGTCCGTGCTGAGAACGAAGCTCATATGAAGGAGCTTGAAGCCGCAAGGGGGGACTTCAAGTTCAATGCTACCAAGACATTGCTAGAGGCCAGAATTCAGCTGATGGAGGAATACAAGAACGGACAAGCCCCAACTTGGAACTTGGAGGAGGAGAGAAGAATTTTAGAAGACCACATGGGAGAACCAAAGAGATATAGAGGAGGTGAACTCAATGGCCCTCGAAACTCTAATTGATGACACTGATAAGGCTTTGAGTACCATAGTGGTAGCTCAAGTTGAAGAAAATGATCATGGGAAGGAGTCAGCAGTACCACCGGCGGCAGCAGGCCACAAAGTTTAAAAACAATTTGAAACTTTTTTGAGTATTTTGGATGGGAGAACAAAAACAATTTCTTTTTTTGCTTTTATTTTTCATACCTCTGTTGGTATGTACAAAAAATGGGGGTCCGTCCCCAAGACAAGTTTATTTTGGTATGTAATGGCTCATAAGAGCCCAAACAATTTATTTGGGGGTACTAGGTTGGTCTAGTACTCCAAGCTTTATTAGGTTTTAAGGGGTTAGTTGGCTTATCCAACTTGTCCTCATTGAAAAATCTTTTGAAAACATTTTGAAGTTTCAAAGAAGTATTTTGGGTTTTTCAAAAACACTTGCTTGTTCATTAGATAACATGTTGATGTTATAAAATGTAAGGTAACATGAAAATGTTACAACCGATGGTTCACAACTTGAATAAGTGTGAAATCGTGCGCTGTGCGAAGGTGTCAAAACCTTAATTCGTTAGAAAAGATGAAAATCTTTTAACCATATGTAAATTGTACCTTTGATCGAGGTAACCGTTTGAAGAGATAGAGCAGTATCGCCCGTCCCGGCGTGTCAACAAGTTCTATCCCTCTCCAGCCTAGAGTTTCAACATGTATCGCCCGTGACCGGCATGTCAACATGTTGAAATTCTTCTTCCTAGGTCTAAACATGTTGGAGCCGCATCGGCGTGTTAACATGCTTAGACCTACTCCACTTTAGGTCCCAACAAGTATCGGCCCCGTCTTGGCGTGTATCAACATGTTGAGCCTACTCCGTTTGTTCAAGTTGTATACCTTGCAAAACAAATTCATGTTAGGTTGGGCGTTAGCGTAGCTAACGCCCTCCGATGCTTAAGTTAGTAAGGATTCTCAATAAAACTTGACAACTTGAAACACGTGAATGAATTTGACAACAAAAATAAATCATACCCGAGAAGTCTAGTTGTTAATAACTCGGACTTACATAAAATAAAGCTTCAAATGGATGGCATTCCAACTCCTAGGGATTCTTGTCTCCACTGGGGTTGACAACCAATATGCACCCTTGCCGCCTTCAAAGATCGATGAGATATGGTCCTTCCCACTTGGGAGCTAATTTACCTGCATTCAATTCTCTTGTATTTTGAAATACTTTTCTCAAAACTAAATCACCAACCTGGAACCTTCTTATTCTGACATTCTTGTTATAGGATCTAGCAATCCGTTGTTGATAAGCTGCCATCCTTATCTTGGCTAAATCCCTGATCTCATCAATTGTATCTAAATCTTGGGTTAGCAAGAGATTATTTTCATCTTGAGTTAATAAGCCATACCTTGCTGTTGGGATTGTCACCTCGACTGGAATGATAGCTTCTGCTCCATATACCAAAGAATACGGAGTTCTACCTGTGGCTCCTTTTGAAGTGGTCCTATCTGCCCAAAGTACTAGTGGTAACTCTTCAGCCCACTTTCCCTTCTTTTGATCTAGGCGCTTTTTCAAGTTGTTGATGATCAACTTGTTGCTTGATTCAGCTTGACCATTGGCTTGAGGATGGACAGTGTAGACATGATCAACTTGATGCCCCAAATGAGTACAAAAATCCCCGGTCTTCTTACTTATGAATTGTGACCCGTTGTCACATATAATCTCCGATGGCACACCAAACCCGCGATTATGTTTTTCTTTAGAAATGAGATTACCTCCTTATCTCTTACCCGTACATAAGCTTCGCCTCGATCCATTTTGAGAAATAATCGGTTAATGCCAACATGAACACTTTGCCTCCGGTAGCCTTAGGCAACTTGCCCACAATGTCCATGCCCCACTGCATGAAAGGCCAAGATGAGACTATAGAATGTAGAGGCTCAGCAGGTTGATGCAAGATGGTGCTGTGTCTTTGGCAGGCATCACACTTCTGTACATAGCTCATGGCATCTTGACGCATGGTTGGCCAATAGTATCCCGTCTTGAGGGCCTTTGACGCCAATGCCTTGCCACCGAATGGTTCCCACATATTCCTTCATGGATTTCTTTCAACACCAGTTCAACTTGCTCATTATCAATACATCTTAAATAGTGCCCTGCAAAAGATCTCTTAAATAGCACATTATCCATTAAAACGAAAGTTGAAGTACGAATCTTAAAAGATCTAGGATTCTTAATATCTGGCGGAATAGTTCCAAGTTGAAGGAACTCAATTATTGGATGGGTCCAAGATGAACTTGTATCTTGTGCCCCATTAGATTGAGTAACTTCTTGAATTTCCTCAACTTGGTCTATTGCCGAGAACTTAACATAAATAATGGGAATGTTAGTATGCAACATTGATTTGCAAGTTGAACCCAAGTTGGCTAATGCGTCCGCTTCTGTGTTTTCTTCTCTAGGGACCTGTTCCAAAGAGAATGATAGGAACTTTGAGGCTAGGGCCTTAACATGTTGGAGATACAGAGTCATCTTGGAATGCTTCGCCATATAACTGCCATTAAAATGGTTAGCTAGCAATTGAGAGTCAACAAATACATTTATATGCGTAATATTTAAACTTAAAGCTGTGGTTAAACCCATGATTAAGGCTTCATACTCCAGCCATTATTTGTTGTGACCGAATTCACAAGATACGGCTTGAGGTATGATATCACCTTGAGGGGATTTTCAAAGACTATTCCCAAGCCAATTCCTTTGGAATTTGAAGCTCCATCTGTAAACAAAGTGTCCAAAATCTTGGAATTGTCTTACCTTCAAGTTGTTGTACTTCCGGGCCCACCTCTGCCGCAAACTTGACCGAAGTCGGCTACGAAGTCGGCTAGGGCTTGAGATTTGATGGTCGTTCTTGGCTCATATGAGATGTCATACGTGCTCAACTTGACCGACCACTTGGCCAACTCCGCTCGACATCTCTCGGAGTTCTCAACACATTTCTCACAGGATAATTAGTTCTAACAGTTATAGAATGTGTTTCAAAATAATGACGCAGTTTAGTAGCAGCAGTAGTTAAGGCTAAAATTAACTTCTCAAGATGAGAGTACCTTGTTTCAGCATCTAATAAAGACTTACTTACATAGTAAATGTGGATGTTGTTCACCTTGGATTTCTTTCACCAATACTGCACTAACAGCATTTTCAGATAGCTAAATATAAATAAAGGTGATCACCATGTTCTGGTTTGGAAAGTAGAGGTGACGTCACCAAATATTCTTTAAGTTGCTTAAAAGCTACCTCATGTTGGTCAGTCCATTGGAAGAGTTTATTCTTTCTTAATACTTCGTAGAATAACCTCGCACTTATCGATGATTTAGATATAAATCTATTCAAAGCAATACTCTACCTCGTTAACCTTTGGACATCTTTGATATTCCCGGGGACTCCAAGTTGAGAATGGCTTTAATCTGCTTCGGATCGGCTTCAATTCCTCTCTTGGTTACCATATAGCCCAAGAATTTACCTCGCTTCTAACACCAAAGTTGCACTTTGCCGGATTGAGCTTCATGTTGAAAGCTTTCAAGATGTTGAACGCCTCAAAGAAGGTGTTCTACATGATCTTCAATATGCTTGGACTTTACTACCATGTCGTCTATATAGACTTCCATCGTCTTGCCAAGTTGATCTTTGAACATCTTGTTCACCAATCTACGATAAGTTGCCCCCGCATTTTTAAGACCAAATGGCATAGAAATGTAACAATATATACCTTCCGGAGTCATGAATGCCGTATCTTCTTGGTCCGAGGGCTCCATTTGAATTTGTTGGTACCCTGAAGACGCATTCATGAACGTCAAGATATCGTGGCCAGTTGTCTCATCAACTAGAGAATCAATATGAGGAAGAGGGAATGGATCCTTCGGGCAGGCCTTGTTCAAGTCTGTGAAGTCCACGCATACTCGCCATTTGCCGTTCCTCTTCTCTACCACCACAACATTGGCTAACCACCTTGGATATTGAACTTCTCTGATCATATTGGACTTCAAAAGCCTCTCAACTTCGTCTTTTATGATCTGGTTCCTCTCCTGAGCAAACTTCCTTCTTTTCTGATGAACAGGACGGATGGTTGGATCTATGTTCAACTTGTGAGTAATGATGTCTTTGCTTATCCCCGTCATGTCTTCATGCTTCCACGCAAAACAACATTTCGATTTCTTAAGAACTCAATCCGCCTCTTCCTCAATTTCGATGGAAGGTCTATACCAACTTGTACTTGGGCCTCGTGGATTCGACTCATCAACAAACATTTTTCGTCTCATGCTCCACCGCTTCAAGAACATCCCGGGCCTTTTTCTTTAATTGCTATGCTTGACGAGGAATCGAACTTGCTTTCATATTAACCTTGTAACATTCTTTAGAAACTTGCTGATTCCCCTTCAATTTGGCTACACCCCAAGGTGTTGGAAATTTGACACATTGGTGATAAGTTGACGGCACGGCCTTCATGTTGTGGATCCAAGGTCTTCCCAAAATGACATTGTACGAGGAAGAACATTCGATCACACAGAACCTTTCCATACATTCATACCCTCCAAATAGATAGGCAACTTGATTTCCCGATCGTTTGCTTTATCTCACCACCGAACCCTACCAAAGACGGATGAATTCTTCACAACTTTAGATAAAGGAATGCCCATATCTTCAAGAGCATGAGTGAAGATTATGTTGACCGAGCTGCCGCCATCAATCAGAATTCTCTTGACCACACAATTGGCAATCTGCACCTGAACAACTAGACCATCATGATGGGGGTCCAACGTGTTGTCTTTATCTTCATCTTCAAAGGAGATAACTTGACCATCTGTGAAGTCATGACGCCTTGAGGACAATTCTGACTGATCCTCTTTAGAACTCTTGGCATGACGCTTGGCTGCAGAGTAAGTTGTGCCGCAAATATGGGATCCACCTGAAATGACATTTACTACCTTGGTGGCTGGAGGAGGTGCAACTTTCTCGGGTCTGGACTGCTCCCTGAATCGGGTTCTTTAGACTCGCTTCGACCCTCTTCTTGCCCAACAAATCTTTAAGAAGACCTTTGGACAAAGAAATGAGCAATCTCCTTTCTTAAGGCAAAACAATTCTCAGTGGTATGCCCAAAATCCTCATGAAATGCGCACCACTTGGACTTGTCCTTCCAAGTTGTTGACTGGTCACTCTTCTTGGGCCACCTCGCTTTATCTCCAAGATTTCCCATGGCACACAGAATTCCTGCAATGTCCACAGAAAAGCAGTATTCAGAAATTTTTGGATAATCATTATCATCTCCCTCTTGATCATCATCTACAAAATGAACTCTAGAAGATTCAGATTTAACAGGGGGTTTGCCCCTGTTAGACTTATAGTGATGGGAATCCGATTTTCTGTCAGAGGGTTCAAATAGAGGAGTAGGAGTCCTCCCAGTTGACTTCCCCATTGCCAGGCTGTCATCCTCCAATCCGATGAAAGGCAAGGCTCTGGTCCTGATTTCTTCAAGTTGTTTTGCAGGAGTCATCACCAACTCGTTATAGAATAGAGAGCTCTTCTTCAGGCCTATACGGAATGCTTTCGTAGCTGTGGATACATCCAAGTTGGATATAGTCACCGCCTCCTTGTTAAACCTGTGCAAATACTCCTTAAGACTTTCGTTAGGCTGTTGCACAATTCTATAAAGGTCACTAGTCAACTTGTCAAATGCCCTATTGCATGAAAACTGATTGATAAACATATTGACAAGTTGAGCATAAGAAGAAATAGAGTTTAGGGGAAGTCCTGTTAGCCATTTTAAGGCTGGTCCAGACAAAGTTGAGCCAAAACCCCTGTAAAAACATGCTTCTCTAAAAATAGGGGGATACTTATAATATCCATTGATTCCTGATACAGCAACACATGCTCTGCTGGATCGGTGCTTCCATCATATTTCTTCATATGAGGGACTGAAAATTTCTTTGGGATTTCTACACTAGCTATTGCTGGCACAAAACGAGATTCATTATAGCAAGTTGGAGAAACTTGGTGGTATGGCACATTGACCTGTGTACGCTCGAAGCAAATCCTTTATAGTCCGCATTTCTTTAACAAGTTGACTCTCCGCGAAAAGAGGATTGTTATTAAACCGAGATGCGAAGTATCAAAAGCATTAAAGAAACTCCTGTTTGCCCCATTGAGGGTGTAGCATAGGTGTAGCAAGATGACAACACAGGTTGACTAGCTGGAAGGCTGAATCTTGGTTGCTCAATTGGAATGGACGTCACGATAGTACTTTCTGCTGGCAAAGTATTGGACATAGGGATATCTCCGAAATGGCTTGGTCCTGTACCTGCACCAAACAAAGATCTGGGAAGTAAATGTGAAAATGGAGTAGATACTTGAGTCTCGACTTGCTTCCCTTCACGCAGGCTATCAATGGCATTGAATATCATGGCGTTCGTATGCTCCTGACCATCCAACCGATCATTCACTTTCTTCAACATATCGGCCATGTTGGATAATATCTCCAAATTGACAGCTTCCGCATTCAAAGATGGATTGCCTGGGGTGCCAGAAAGAGGAAGCGGCCGACTCCTCTCACCTTGACTGCCGGACGGCGGATTGGCCATTTCTACGCAAATAATCAAAGTTTTCCACAGACGGCGCCAAATTATTTTGGTCAAATTTCAACAAGTGTTTCGAGCGACAAGAAAAATGACTAAAGTGATATGAATCAAGGTACAATGATTATCTAGTTGAATAGAAATGGACACAAGTTGTTTGTTGACTAGGGAAAGCCCTTGAACAACTTGTTCACCGGCATAAAACCCCGGGAGGTTTTGGTACCTTCCTTGACCAAAAGTTTACTAAATATTGAGAGAATTACAGAGCTAAGAGCGTATTCAAAGGGAGCTTAGGCTAGAGTGAACGCGTGTGCAAAAAATACAGTGTTTTCCCTTTTATACCTCACTACAATGGCTAATTACAAAGAGAATAATGGGCCTAAAATCTCGGGATAGAGGTTGATCGGTTGAGATATCTTCGCCATTTTTGTTGATGGAGGGGATAACGATCTGTTGCTGAGGAGACGTCTTTGAATCGGTCTTCACTTCCTTTGACACGTTCCCTGAAAAATAGGGTTAACGTAACTATGTTCCAACCTGCAGAAGATCAAGTTGTAATAGAACAACTCAAGTTTGTTAGTACCAAGTTGTTTGATGCAAGTTGTAAACAAGTTGATTTAAAAACGTAGGGCCCAACAGTCGGCATGTATAATGGTTGTGTCTTAGTCATTATTCGATATTCTATTTCTAGGTCGAAATAGTGAGAATGACGAAAAATCATGACGAGCAAAGTTAGGAAAGACTCACTTTCTTTGTCGTAATTAAGACTTGTATGACTCAATACATTGGGCCTTGCCCCCGTATATAATCCACGTTTGTATCTCAATTTATATCGTTTAGGTCATATCCCCACAATTCAAGTATATTGATTTTTTTCCTAAGTTTTGATATTTAGAGTTTTACCTATTCTCTCTACCGACGTACTTATTCTTATTCATGAGTCGAGGGTTTTAGTCGCAAGAGACAATAATTACAATTCAAGTTAATTTAATCACTTTCAAATTACAATATTACAGCCGAAAATAAATAAATGCCACCCTCTAATTAAAATTTTATAGGCTTGCCAAGTTAAAATCAATTTATTTAATATACTGAAAGAATTATTCAAAATCATATCTAATAGAAATGGTCACACATATAGTATGAATCTGCAAGATATGTATTTTTAATATTTTTTTTATTTAAATTAAAAATCCAATTTAATTAAACATAGAAGCTTTCCATGCCTGGTCAGGGAGTGCGTCTGGGGAGAAACGCGTTTCTCCGTCGCGTATGGAGAAACGGGGCTTATTATGTCGCGCGACATAAGTAGCCAGTTCGGATATCCTTTCTGAAAGCTTACGGATATCAGGAAGCTTTGAAATGGATATTCAGAAGCTTTAAAGGATATCCGAAACCAAGTATTTTCCTACGGATATCGCTATACTTCTGGATATCAGAACATTGAATATGGATATCGAAGCTTTGTAAAGGATATCAGAAAAAAATATTTGGTTTTACGGATATCCTTTATAAAGCTACAGATATCCTTTTCAAAGCTTACGGATATCCGAGATGAAGTGATATCCAGTTTTTGTGGCTAGGTATGTCGCGCGACATAACAAGCCCCGTTTCTCCGTAAGCGACGGAGAAACGCGTTTCTCCCCAGATTTTGTGCTGGTCAGGTCAGTAGCGTGTGGTTAGGTATGTAACATGAAATCATCCAAATTGCAAACGTTACTATCAGTCTATTGATAAACATAAGGTCCACTTTGAGACACTTGGGGATACAAAAATATGGTTATAAAAAGGTGTATATAAAATAATTTACATAATTTTACTGGTAATTTTAATTAGTGTTGCGGGTTTACAATCGATAGAATCAATAAAATATCGTCACATTATTTTTAGGCTTTACGTTTTGTAATCATATTTTGTGTCCTTAGCAGTGTAATAGGTCTAAATGATAAATTTACGCATTTTGAAAGTTTCAAGTAAGGCTGTAAACGAGCCGAGCTGAGTCGAGCTTTGAAGTTTCGAACTCGAGCTCGTATAAAAGTTATCGAGCTCGAGCTTTTCTAGAGCTCGAGCCCAGTATGACTATTCGAACTAGAACCGAATCGAGTTTTGAGCTTTTCGCGAGCTGCTCGAACTCGAGTATTAACGAGCCGAGCTCAAGCTTTGACTTATTTTTTGAAAAAAATATGAAATCAAACGAGCTTTATTGAGCACTAATTCGAGTTGTAATCGATCTCGAGCCTAAACGAGCCTAAACAAGTCATTCGCAGACAAAATTTATTCGAGCTTTTTAACAAGCCGAGCTCAAACGAGTCGATCTCGGTCAGAGCTCGTCGTACATACGAGTCGAACACGAGCCGACTCGAAAAAAAAAACGAGCTTGAAAATCGGTTCGAGCTCGAGCTCGTTCACCTCGAGCCCGCTCAAACTCAAGCTTTTACGAGTCAAGCCCGAACCGGCTCGTTTCGTATAACAACAGCCCTAGTTTCAAGCTCAATTTTTATTACGGTATTCAGTAGAGTTCGAATTTGTCCAATCTATATAATATATAAAAACAGAAACATTTCAAGACCATACAGCTCGCCACGTGGAATTTCAAGTCAGCTCTATGTTCACCAATTATTAGCCGCCATGTGTCACATTCAATGAAGAGTTTTATTTTAGATTTTGATTTAAACACAAATTTTAGCTTTTAAATCAAAACTAAATATTTTTAAACGTAATAAATTCAAACTACAGCGGTTAAACTACTTCATCCGAAAGAATGTGATGGTGGTAGAAAGTAAAAACATTGTCTTGGAGCATGCACTGATTTCTCTTATCATTATCCCCCATATTAGATTTTAGATTATTAGATTAGTTTATTTTATTGGATTAAATTTAATTTGTTTAAATTGTATTATTCTCTCCATCCTAAAATGAATGAATTTTTTCAAAATTTAAGAATCATTTTTCAAAATTTAATTTTAATCTAGAAAAATTAATAAACATTCTTTTAATTCATTTTCAAAATTTTAGATTTGTAAAAATATAATGAATTACGAAAAAAAAAATTAAATCAAAAAATTTAAAAGAACATTTATTTTGAGACAATAATGGTCATTCAATCTATATAATATATAAAAGCAGAAACATTTCAAGACCATACAGCTCGCCACGTGGAATTTCAAGTCATCTCTATGTTCACCAATTATTAGCCGCCATGTGTCACATTCAATGAAGAGTTTTATTTTAGATTTTGATTTAAACACAAATTTTAGCTTTTATATCCAAACAAAATATTTTTAAACGTAATAAATTCAAACTACAGCGGTTCAACTACTTCATCCGAAAGAATGTGATGGTGGTAGAAAGTAGAAACATTGTCTTGGAGCATGCACTGATTTCTATTATCATTATTGATGGATGTGGTTTTACCCATCCAAAAGATATGCTCCTAAGCTTATTTTCTGTTCAAATCCTTGAGAATTTAATGTATATTTGAGTGTTTTGTTAGTTCAGGAAGTTAGTGTAAAGTTGGTGAAGCAAAATGGTCAAGAAAGCTGGAGAAATCACTGGGGCGATGGGCGACCGCCCAGGATCTTATGGGCGACCGCCCAAGATGGAATTGTAAAGCCTTAGAACCGCTGTTGGAGTGGGCGACCGCTCAGGGAATTGTGGGCGACCGCCCATGCTGAAGTCATACAAGTTTTGAAGTTACTGCACTCATGGGCGACCGCCCAAGGCAAGGTGGGCGACCGCCCACGTGTGATTATTACTGAAGGTCCAAACCGTTGTTTATATGGGCGATCGCCCATGGCCAGTTGGGCGACCGTCCATGTCCCGTTACCAGCAATTCAGCTTTCCTTTTTTAAGGAGGATTTGTTGCTCCTTTCCTTTTGGGGACTCCTTTCTTCCCTTGATAAATCAAATCTCTGCAGAAACAATTTTTTTTATGCTTTGTTTTCCATTGGAGTTGGAGAATTGAAGACTTTCCATCATTCAATCATAGGTCCAGGCTTATTTTTTATTTCAATTATTGTAATCCTTATTGTTAGCATGAGGAGCTAATTCCCTTTAGGTGTGCGGATTGGTTGTAACAATACTTGAATTTTATGTCTTAATGTTTTAATTATTAATTCAATTTCTTTCTAGAACAGTAAAATAATTTTAATTTGTTCTAGTGGTTCACTGGCCCTAGAACTTGTTGGTATCCATTGCCACGGTAACTCGGGCATAGATATAAGGCTTCTATTTTACTGTTTAAACCTAATTGAGGACGTAACTGAAATCAATTGGTTTAGGTTTGTTTATTCCTTCGATCTTCATGAGTTCTTTGATTGTTAAACCTACGTAATTGGAAGTATAACAAAAGAAGAATATTTGAGTTGCAATTCGCACACCAAACCGTCCCAACTCATGATTTTGTGAATGAGCCCTAAAATGTAAATTGATGGCTTTATAAATAAAATGGCATAAAGTGAAGGTATTGTGAATGACCAATCCGTGAATCTCCTTGTTAGTATTCGAATTTGTTATTTGTTTAATTCTGTGATTTTAATCATTAGTTTAATTTATTTGCGTTCCATCCTTAGATTAATCAATCAAAAGCAAACCCCCCCTTTTTGGTTACTTTTTACACCAATTAAATTAACTTGTTAAAAACCAACGAGTCTCTGTGGCTCGACCCCTGCTCGTGCATACTGCTACACCGGTAGCGAGTACACTTGCTCGGTAATTTATTACACAGTGGATTTACGTCCATCAAGTTTTTGGCGCCGTTGCCGGGGACTTGTTGAGATTTTTAACAAGTTTTTTTTAATCGGTGCATGCTTGGTCGACGTTCTTTGAATCCTAATCTGGAACCATTGAACGACGACATTAATAGGTTGGGTCAGTATCTACGAGATTTATACTTAACAGAGGGCAATCCCCTCTAAAGTGCCCTAGAAACTTCTTCCACCGAGGGAGAAGAAAATTCTAATTTTGAAATGGCGGACCAAGTCATGAATGCGTTTGCTAGGCCAAGAGTCGACACATCGGTGTCGTGTATAGTGTTGCCCGATGCAGCACTAGCTTATGAAATCAAGGGCCAATATTTTAACATGATTCCTAATTTTTATGGCCTTGCCGGTGAGGATGCGTTAGCGTTTTTGAGAGAATTTATGTCTACCTTGAGTGGGTTCCCTACAAAAGAGGGTGTTACCTCGGAGCACTTGAGACTGAAGTGCTTCCCATATGCATTGAAAGACAAAGCCAAAACGTGGCTATTGTTACTCCCTCCCCGTAGCGTCACTACTTGGGATGCTTTACATGATGCTTTCCTTACTAAATTTTACCCTTATGATGCATTAACAAATTTTAGGGTGAAAATTATGGGATTTGCACAGGAACCGGGGGAAGCCTTCCACAAGGCATGGGATAGATTTAGGATGCTACAAATTCAATGCCCGCACCACAACTTCCCTGCTTCTATGTTGCATCAAACATTTTATGGGGCTTTATCCCCTGAATACCAATCAATGGTTGATAATGCAGCAGGAGGTAGTTTGGGAAGTAAGACTGTCCAACAATGCCAAGAACTGTTTGAGATGTTGAGTGCTAATTCTCAACAAAAGGGATCTAGGGGGACAACAAGGGGAGTGCACGAGGTAGGGTTGAACAACGAGTTGGCTAAGCAGTTTGCATTACTGAACCAAAGATTTGATAATTTAGCTCTGCAAAATGCTTCTTCTTCTTCTGTGCCTTCTACTGCTCATGTTGTAAATGATTTTTGTGCTAATTGTGGTCCTAACACTCATGCTACTAACGTGTGTCAAAGTGGTTTGTCGTTTAACCCCGAATGTGCACATGCAATGCAAAGATTTGGCCGCCGGTTTCCTCAAAACAATAATCCTTTTTCGAACACATACAACCCGGGGTGGAGGCAACACCCAAATTTTTCATGGGGAGGCAATCAAGAACAAAATAAGCCTCTCCATCCTCAACCTCCACCGGGACAGTATGAGCAGAAAAGGGAACCGTGGGAAGTGGCCATGGAGAAACTGCAAGCCGAAAATAGTCAATTAAGGGCGGAAAGCCAACAAGCTTCCAAAAACCATGAAGCTGCCCTTCAAAAGTTGGAGACTCAAATTGGGCAATTAGCAACCGCCCTACAAGGTCATAAGTCTGGGACCTTTCCGAGCCAACCACATCAAGCAAATGCCATTATCACTCTCCGAAATGGCAAACAGGTAGGTAGTGAGGTACTTTCTCCTTCATCTTCTTCTCCCCCTCCTGTTGTAAATAAGAATGCTGATGTGGATAATGATGATGTTGATTGTGATAAGAGTACATGTGATATGGGGGAAAATTCTAAAGTTGATTCTCCACCCCCCATGCCATATGTACCTCCTGTACCGTTTCCCGGAAGATTTTTAAAACATAAATTGGATAAGCAAATGTCGGAGTTGATGAACATGTTTTCTAAGGTGAACATCAATATCCCTTTACTCAATGTGATCAAAAACATTCCTGCTTATTCCAAATTTTTCAAAGAATTAAATTCCAAGAAACATAGGTATGGGACAGATGATAGAGTAGTGATGAGTGAAAATGCTAGCGCAGAAGGGTACAACATAGTCTTCCACCCAAATTGAAAGACCCCTAAGTTTTCTGATTTCTATTACTATGGGGGGATCAAAGAGGGTAAAAGCTATGTTGGATCTTGGTGACAGCATTAATTTGTTGCCATATTATTTGTACGAGGAGTTGGTTTACCCGAATTAAAACCCACCACAATGGCCTTACAACTGGCGGATCGGTCCATTAAAAGACCTATGGGCATTGTGGAGGATGTTTTAGTTCAGGTAAATTCAATCATTGTGCCTGTTGATTTTGTGGTGCTTGAAATGCCAAAAGGTGAAGGAAGTTGCCGCGATTCACCCATATTACTTGGGAGACCTTTCATGGCGACGACCAACACCATTATTAATGTGAGAAATGGCAAACTGTCTATGACAGTGGCGGGTGAGAAAATTGAAATTTCTGTGTTTGATGCCATGAAATATCCTAGTGATGATAGTGAGGAGTGTTCATATGTTGATAATCGTGAAGCTTTGTCAAATGACGGTGAGAATTCTAGGGATAGTGCGGGTTCCCACTTGTGTGCCGTGAAAAATAAGGCCGACAATCTTGGTTCTTGTGATGGCCCGTATCACCCCCTAGACCGATCCCAAAAGGGGTCGGTGTCCCCATTAAAATCTTTCTTCCCGCTTAAGTCTACCAATATTGATAAAATGGAAGAATGTTGTTCTATTGATACTTCTGATGCTTTGTATGTTAAGATGCATGTTCAGGATGCTTGCGATTTGGTGGAGGAGAAAGAGGTGCTTGATTGTGATAAAAATAAGGCACCAACGGAGTTTGGGGGAGAGACTCCCAAGAAAAATAAATTGAAGAAAAAGAAAAAGAGCAAGAAAAAGGTTAGAAAAATCTCTTGGGCTTCATCCGAGATTGTAGAAAAGAGTGAATTGTTGTGGAAAGTGGTGGGCATTTGTGCCCGAGAATGTGCAAAGTGAGCCAAGGGAAGGAAAGCCAAGGCCAAAGGGAATGTGGTCACATCAAATCCCATTTAGTTGGGAGCAATGGTCGGGCTAACGACCTTAAACAAATGCGCTAATTGGGAGGCAACCCAAGTAGGTACATTTTTATTGCTTTATTTATTTGCTTTGTGTGTCATATCAGCCTGTGAACTTGAGGCATGTTGTTGTTCTCTTTGCTATGAGGACATAGCATGTTTTGAGTTTGGGGGTAGATATCTCCCCGAGTTTGTGGGTTTATAGGGGAGTGTAAATAGTGTCACCCTCTAAAAAAATTAGAAAATTTTAAAAATTTTGTTCTCATTACATGTGTGGAAGTTGGCCAACGTCTGTGAGGATTTGAGAGTTTTTGATTGAGTTTTGCTATGTTTGCGCCAATTTGAATTTGTTTATTAGAATTGCATTAATTCATGTAAAACACAATTGCACCACCATTCACTCCCATTATTTTTCTTGATCATGGTCTTTAATTTAGGTGTCCTTTATGGGTTCACTTTGACATTCTCGGGGGTCCTAGAACATGATTGCATGCTTGTCAATAACAAATCAATAGATTACTTGGTATTTATGGCTTATCTTTCTTTGACAACCCTCTTGTGAGCCTTCGACTTTCTCGTCACTGTATATAAATTGTCACTTGATCCCTTTTGAGCCTGTTTAGAAAGAGTGGAAATCTAGACCACCATTCGCCTTCATTTGATGCCTAATCCCTAACCCTTGACACCTAGAATAGGTCTATCCCACCTTTTCAAGAATGTGGAATTAGAAATGATCAGTTTGGGGGTTACATGGTGAAATTACGGGAATGAGTGAGGAAGGTCAAAAGTTGGAAATATGATTTGTATTGTATAAAAGGGGGCTATAAAAAAAATAAATAAATAAATAAATAAATTCTGAAAAGAAAAAGTTGACCCCCAATTCTGTGAAATATGTTTGATAAGTGACCTAGTTTGAGAGAGGGAATGCTTTCAACCCCAAGTGTATAAAATATGAACAAAGTTCTAGTTTGGGGGTTGAAGCATTGGGGAAACAAAGGTGAGCGGAAAAGCTGAAATTCCGGAATGTGTTATATGCAATGGAGAGCTTTTAGTTTCACATTCTTGTATTTGTATGTCCATTCCTTCGTTTGTACCCGAGAGCCTAGCCCCACATTTGTGTGGACTTAACTTTGAGCCATATTTTTGTTCAATATTGAGTAATCGGGTTGACAAGTGTGTAATCATGCGTATGAGTATCCTTGTGTATGTAACTGTATTGTTATTTGTAATGTAGAGCATGTGTTAGTGAACCCATAAACAATCTTATCTTGTTGATCATGATCTCCCATAATTCATTCATCATTCAGGCCGAGGTGGAAAATTGTGGGTTAGATGCATTAATGTAATTGTAATTGCATATTCATTTTGGCACTTGTTTAGCACATTTAAGTGAGAGTCTGAGACTTGCTTGGCCGGCAACCTTGTATGTATTGAGAACATGTCAAAAACATTTTCTGCTGATTGTTTTTGGTTTTTAGGGTAGTTTTGTTTTTGTTTAGTTTTGTTTTACTCGGGGACGAGCAAAAGGTAAGTTTGGGGGTATTTGATGGATGTGGTTTTACCCATCCAAAAGATATGCTCCTAAGCTTATTTTCTGTTCAAATCCTTGAAAATTTAATGTATATTTGAGTGTTTTGTTAGTTCAGGGAGTTAGTGTAAAGTTGGTGAAGCAAAATGGTCAAGAAAGCTGGAGAAATCACTGGGGCGATGGGCGACCGCCCAGGATCTTATGGGCGACCGCCCAAGATGGAATTGTAAAGCCTTAGAACCGCTGTTGGAGTGGGCGACCGCTCAGGGAATTGTGGGCGACCGCCCATGCTGAAGTCATACAAGTTTTGAAGTTACTGCACTCATGGGCGACCGCCCAAGGCAAGGTGGGCGACCGCCCACGTGTGATTATTACTGAAGGTCCAAACCGTTGTTTACATGGGCGACCGCCCATGGCCAGTTGGGCGACCGCCCATGTCCCGTTACCAGCAATTCAGCTTTCCTTTTTTAAGGAGGATTTGTTGCTCCTTTCCTTTTGGGGACTCCTTTCTTCCCTTGATAAATCAAATCTCTGCAGAAATAATTTTTTTTATGCTTTGTTTTCCATTGGAGTTGGAGAATTGAAGACTTTCCATCATTCAATCATAGGTCCAGGTTTATTTTTTATTTCAATTATTGTAATCCTTATTGTTAGCATGAGGAGCTAATTCCCTTTAGGTGTGCGGATTGGTTGTAACAATACTTGAATTTTATGTCTTAATGTTTTAATTATTAATTCAATTTCTTTCTAGAACAGTAAAATAATTTTAATTTGTTCTAGTGGTTCACTGGCCCTAGAACTTGTTGGTATCCATTGCCACGGTAACTCGGGCATAGATATAAGGCTTCTATTTTACTGTTTAAACCTAATTGAGGACGTAACTGAAATCAATTGGTTTAGGTTTGTTTATTCCTTCGATCTTCATGAGTTCTTTGATTGTTAAACCTACGTAATTGGAAGTATAACAAAAGAAGAATATTTGAGTTGCAATTCGCACACCAAACCGTCCCAACTCATGATTTTGTGAATGAGCCCTAGAATGTAAATTGATGGCTTTATAAATAAAATGGCATAAAGTGAAGGTATTGTTAATGACCAATCCGTGAATCTCCTTGTTAGTATTCGAATTTGTTATTTGTTTAATTCTGTGATTTTAATCATTAGTTTAATTTATTTGCGTTCCATCCTTAGATTAATCAATCAAAAGCAAACCCCCCCTTTTTGGTTACTTTTTACACCAATTAAATTAACTTGTTAAAAACCAACGAGTCTCTGTGGTTCGACCCCTGCTCGTGCATACTGCTACACCGGTAGCGAGTACACTTGCTCGATAATTTATTACACAGTGGATTTACGTCCATCAATTATCCCCCATATTAGATTATTTTATTAGATTAAATTTAATTTGTTTAAAATGTATTATTCTCTCCATCCTAAAATGAATGATTTTTTTCAAAATTTAAGAATCATTTTAAAAAAATTAATTTTAATCTAGAGAAAATAATAAACTTTCTTTTAATTCATTTTCAAAATTTTAGATTTGTAAAAATATAATGAATTATGAAAAAAATTAAATCAAAAAATTTAAAAGAACATTTATTTTGAGATAATAATGGTCATTCAATCTATATAATATATAAAAACAGAAACATTTCAAGACCATACAGCTCGCCACGTGGAATTCTAAGTCAGCTCTATGTTCACCAATTATTAGCCGCCATGTGTCACATTCAATGAAGAGTTTTATTTTAGATTTTGATTTAAACACAAATTTTAGCTTTTAAATTCAAACAAAATATTTTTAAACATAATAAATTCAAACTACAGCGGTGCAACTACTTCATCCGAAAGAATGTGATGGTGGTAGAAAGTAGAAACATTGTCTTGGAGCATGTACTGATTTCTCTTATCATTATCCCCCATATTAGATTTTAGATTATTAGATTAGTTTATTTTATTGAATTAAATTTAATTTGTTTAAATTGTATTATTCTCTCCATCCTAAAATGAATGATTTTTTTTTTCAAAATTTAAGAATCATTTTAAAAAATTTAATTTTAATCTAGAAAAAATAATAAACATTCTTTTAATTCATTTTCAAAATTTTAGGTTTGTAAAAATATAATAAACTATGAAAAAAAAATTAAATCAAAAAATTTAAAAGAACATTTATTTTGAGACTATAATGGTCATTCAATTAGAGATAGAGGAAGTATCATTATCCATTATCCCCATATCAAATTATCATATTAGTATATTTTATTAGTTTAAATTTTAAATTTTGAAGTTATCATCTTTATAAGTCTTTTTAAGTAAGATTCCCAAATCATATTATATTTATTATTTTCAGCCTATCAAATCAGTATATTTTATTAGTTTAAATTTAAAATTTGAAAATTGTCATCTAATGAAAGTCTTTTGGAAGTAATAGTCCTAGAACTTAATCTCTTTTTATAACCAAAAATCACTATCATTCATTTGTATCTATCATTCTTTTGCATACGTTTTCACGCATCTGCCTCTTTCAAGTTTGTCTTTCTTTTTTTTCTCAAATCCATTTTGTTTTGCAAATTAAATTTGTGATGCATAGTTCCAATAGTAATTAATAATTAAATGATATTTCAATTTCTAACGAACTATTATTCTTAGGATAGAAATATCAGTGTTTTACTAACATTTAATGTTGTTTACTAACCTTAATGTATATTGGGTTGTTATTATTTTATGTTATAACCAATTTCTAATGCATATTAACTCGGTTTGTATGCCATTTGAGCCTGCCTTCTTGATTGTTTAATGCTTGATTAATAAAATACTCAACCAAAAAGATACGAGTATTTATGATTTCCTAATTTCTATCAAGTGTACTAAGTGATACTTGGTGAAGATAAAGAAACTGTTGTTAAGTCCGCGCCGAGCATGATCTCGCAAAGAAGACAAGCAACCAAAATCCAACAATGCTAACTTCATTATCCTAATTTTTCATTCTCCGCATTATGGCCATTGAAAGCTAAAGCTCCACGGACAGATTTAAATCAATTCTATCATTCTCTTAGTATTATTTAATTTGATCATCTCAATTATAGTTTTTAAGAATATTTTTTGTTGTGCTTTTTAACTTAGGTGATTATCTTGATTCTTTTTTCTGTGTGTTGATCAAACATGTTCTTTTTTTTTTATGAAACTGATCAAATATGATCCTAAGCATTACATCGTTGTCAAGGTATCTTTTTAGAAAATGTATACTCCGTCCCAAAACGAAAAACTAAATTATTTTTCTAATTTTTTCTTGATTAACGATAAATTTAAAATATTTTGATCATTCATTTTGGGATATAAATATTATTATATTAAACAATGTACGCTAGGCATTTAGTTTTTTATATACTACTAAAAGATATAATCACGTTAAAAAAACCTCAATTCATGAATAAGTAACACTTTTATGTTTAGTGAATCATATTTTGTGAGGTAATTCTGAATCTATATTTGTTTATGTGATACAAAATTTATCTCTATGATTTTTTTTAAAATATAGCTTTTTAAAAATTTATATATCAAAATAACATTTTCAAAAACTTAAATACCAAACTAGCACTTTCCACTTGAATTCCGGAATTGGTAATTCCGAAATAAGGTAATCCGGAATTACCAATTCCGAAATTCAATTTTTTTTTTTTTTTTCAAAACGGATTAAAGGGAGCGATCGCGCTATCAGTTGGGGCGACCACACCAAATGGTATCCGAAAATATAAATTCCGGAATCCCTTTTTTTTTTATTTTATTTAATTCTTCTCTTCTCTTCTTTCTTTCTTTCTATATACTATATATATATATTATATATATATATATATATATATATATATATATATATATATATAATAATGAATTAGAAAGAGAAAGTCCCCTTAAAAGTCCTCTCACTAAGGGCAACTCCAATGGTGGTCCTAGTCCTAAGGGTCCTAAAATCAAATTTTGATACCCATGGAGACTTTTTGCATGATCCTAAAAAATCATCTCCAACAATGGGTATCAAAAATTAGGTACCAAATTAGTTTTTTTTTAAGTTAATAACTTTATTAATATTTTTAATATGATAAATAATTTTGAAATATAATAATTATTTTAATTAGTTATTTTTTATCAAAAAATAAAATTTTATAAATAATTTCGAAATATAATAATTATTTTAATTAATTATTTTTTTATAAAATTTAAAATTTTATAAATAATTATATAAAAATTTAAATAAATTTAAATCAAAAATCAAAATTTTTAAGTATAATTAAATAAATTTAAAAAGAAGTAGAACAAGTGTAGAAAGAAAATGAAAGAAGGGTGTATGAAAAAAAATGAAGTAGCAAAGTCCTAAGCAAAGTCCTAAATATGGTACTTTGCTAAGGACTTAATCAAATTTTGATACCTCTAGTTTTTGCCATTGGAGATGCAAGAACCTTTGTGTGGGTATCAAAAATAGGTTTTAGGACCATTGTTGGAGTTGCAGGTCCCAAAGGAACTTGGAAACAATGAAAATGAATCATATACTTATAGTAGAAGAAAGATTAGAAAAATGTAGGATACATCTATGTGGGAAACACAAAAAACATTTGAATTTGAGATGGTGGAAAAAACAAAATTTCATTTGCCTCCAAAAATTTCATTTGCACTCCTCATGATTTTTTTGGAGGCAAATGAATTTTTTCCTTAAATCAATTACTTCTCTTGGGCCTTTTACTTGTTCCATTTTTATGTGAAAGCCTCATGAAATTTTTGATTAGTAATATACGTGATTTAATTATCTTAATAATGAAAACTTATAAAATATTGTATTTAATTTTTTAATTTTTACACTTTTATGAATAATGATTTAGGGTGAGGGGGGCATGAAATTATAACAAATTAATAATTTATCACATTTTTTTTTAAAATATTCATAATAAGGATGAATGGTGATGAATTATGCACAAATTTAACTAAGATGTCGCATGAAGATGATAAATATAAAAGGATAACAAGAACTTCATATAATTGTTATAACGTTAAATTATTAATAAAACAATCATTTTAAAAATATATTCACTATTATTTTATTTCTCCTTCCTTTTCGGTTTAATATTTTTAGTTTTACTTGACACGAGAATTTAAGAGAAAATAAATATTGTGAGTATAAAGTGTAAAGTAGGAAAGAGAAAGTGATAGAGAATTTTTGTTGTGAGGATAATAAGTAGGTCTCTGTTCATCTATATAATATATAAAAAGAGAAACATTTTATGCCATCACATTAAGCCATGTCACTATTATGACATGGCATTATGTGATTCACCCATTGACCAATTATTTTCTATATAAATTAAGTGGTTAAATTTGAAAATCTATCAAGGGTATTTTAGTCATTTACGTTCATGGCATATGTAGATATTAGACATTGAAATCAACATCAAGTGCTTTTGATTGGATGCCTTAATTTACGAATTTTTTTTCCCTCAAATTTTTTGACCTCAATTATTTTATAATAAATTAATTTTAAAAAAAAATTGTTTACACCAAAATTCATAATTATTTTTCCTCTACAAATAGAGACTAATTTCATTTGATTCGGACACAGAAAAAAAAATCCTCTTTCTTAAATATAAATCAAATACTTCCTCCGTCCCGTCCGACTTAGGACATTCACTCCCGATACGGAGATTAAGAAATACTATTATAATATTAGGAGAGAGAATGAGTGGAGAATGTGTTGTGAGTGTGAAAAATTAAATAGGAGAGAGAATGAGTGGGATAAATAGTGATGAGATTATTGTTGTGAGTATGACAAGTGGGTCCCATTTAATATAAAAGTAATATAAACTTTCCATTTTGGGCCGTCCTAAGTCGGGTGGGACGCCCAAAATGGCAAAACGTCCTAAGTCGAACGGGACGGAGAGAGTATTTTATAATAAATTATTTTTTTTTCCACTTAAAATCATTAAAAAAAAATCCTCCAAAAATAGATATTACTTTCATTTTATTCGGACAAAAATAAATTCTCTTCTTTGAAGTGCATGTCAATATTCTTAAAAATAAATGTAGTATAAATAGGTAGTTTGAAAGAGGGAGAGGAAGAAGTGGGTTGGATTTGATGAGGGAGTGTAGTGTTTGGGGAAAAAAATCATTTAACACATTGTTAGTTATTTTTGGATTTTGATTTTTCTTCTCAAAATTAAATAAGTTAAATTGAAAAAGAATATTAAAATTTATTCATGATGAGTTAATGTAAACAAATATGATATTTATTTAAAAAAATCCTATTTTTTGAATATAAATCAAATATTTTATAATAATTTTTTTTTAATTTTTTTCACCAAAAATCATAAAAATAATTCTTCCAAAAATAGAGACTACTTTCATTCGATTTGGACACAAAAAATAAATTCGTATCTTTGAAGTGCATGTCAATATTCTATCTATATAATACATAAAAAGAAAAACATTTCATGCCATCACATTAAGCCATGTCACTATTATGACATGGCATTATGTGATTCACCCATTGGCCAATTATTTTCTATATAAATCAAGTGGTTAAATTTGGAAATCTATCAAGGGTATTTTGGTCATTTACGTTCATGGCATAAATGTAGATATTAGACATTGAAATCAACCGCCCCCGAAAAAATTTTTTCGGGTCGGACAAGTAAAAAATGGGTCGGATCCATGAAATACAATGTATTTTAGTTAACAAAAATGATAAAAGTAAATAATTCAAATAACGATTGAAATAATGTTGAAGTATTTAACGCAAACAATTTATTAAAATATATTACTCGTACAAAAAAGAAATTCAAATTTGCTAATTAAACTTGGGATAATAGGAAGAAAGACCAAAAACAAAAAAAAATAGGAAAAGCCTAACTAATTAATTAATATTGAAAAAATGTGAGAAAATTAGGAGAAAGAGAAAGAAATGGAGAGAGAGAGAATAGCAAAGATGAAAGACAAATAAAATTAATTAAAAATGTAGGTAGTAGGGTTCGAACATAGATTTGAAAGGAAACACCAAAGACTTTAACTTCACCCCTTCTACCGCTGAACCACACCACTCACTGGTGTTAATCTTGAAGTTAATTATATATATACATATATAACAAAAATATGGTGGGGGCAAAAAAAAAAAATTTCCACTGCATTTCCGCCGCTGGGGGGGGCGAGTGCCCCCACCTGCCCCCCCTGGATCCGCCCCTGAAATCAACATCAAGTGCTTTTGATTGGATGCCTTAATTTGCGATTTTTCCCCCAAATTATTTGACCTCAATTATTTTATAATAAATTAATTTAAAAAAAAATTGTTTACACCAAAATTCATAATTTTTTTCCTCTACAAATAGAGACTAATTTCATTTGATTCGGACACAGAAAAAAAAACCTCTTTCTTGAATATAATCAAATATTTTATAATAATTATTTTTTAAAAAAAAATTCCACCTAAAATCATTAAAAAATTTCCTCCAAAAATAGATATTACTTTCATTTTATTCGGACAAAAAAAAAATCTTCTTCTTTGAAGTGCATGTCAATATTCTAAAAAATAAATGTAGTATAAATAGGTAGTTTGAAAGAGGAAGAGGAAAAAGTGGGTTGGGTTTGATGAGGGAGTGTAGTGTTTGGGAAAAAAATCATTTAACACATTGTTAGTTATTTTTGGATTTTGATTTTTCTTCTCAAAATTAAATAAGTTAAATTGAAAAAGAATATTATAATTTTGTTCATGATGAGTTAATATAAACAAATATGATATTTATTTAAAAAAAATCTCTTTTTTGAATATAAATCAAATATTTTATAATATTTTTTATAATTTTTTTTATAATTTTTTTCACCAAAAATCATAAAAAAAAATTCTTTCAAAAATAGAGACTGCTTTCATTCGATTTGGACACAAAAAATAAATTCTTATCTTTGAAGTGCATGTCAATATTCTATCTATATAATATATAAAAAGAGAAATATTTCATGTCATTACATTAAGCCATGCCACTATTATGACATGGCATTATGTGATTCACCCATTTGCCAATTATTTTCTATATAAATCAGTTGGTTAAATTTGGAAATCTATCAAGGGTATTTTAGTCATTTAAAAAAATTTTGTTTACACCAAAATTTATAATTTTTTTTCTTCTACAAATAGAGACTAATTTCATTTGATTCGGACACAGAAAAAAATCCTCTTTCTTGAATATAAATCAAATATTTTATAATAAATTATTTTTTCCACCTAAAAACATTAAAAAAAATTCCTCCAAAAATAGATATTACTTTCATTTTATTCGGACAAAAAAAAAATCCTCTTCTTTGAAGTGCATGTCAATATTCTAAAAAATAAATGTAGTATAAATAGGTAGTTTGAAAGAGGGAGAGGAAGAAGTGGGTTGGGTTTGATGAGGGAGTGTAGTGTTTGGAAAAAAAAAAACTCATTTAACACATTGTTAGTTATTTTTGGATTTTGATTTTTCTTCTCAAAATTAAATAAGTTAAATTGAAAAAGAATATTATAATTTTGTTCATGATGAGTTAATATAAACAAATATGGTATTTATTTAAAAAATCATTTTTTTAATACAAATCAAATATTTTATAATAATTTAAAAAAAAAAATCACCAAAAATCATAAAAAATTTCTTCCAAAAATAGAGACTACTTTCATTCGATTTGGACACAAAAAAGAAATCATTTTCTTTGAAGTGCATGTCAATATTCTAAAAAATAAAGATATTATGAATTGGTATTTTGAAAGAGGGAGAGGAAGAAGTGGGTTAGGTTTGATGAGGGAGTGGATTGTTTGGGGAAAAAAAAATTATTTAACACAAATGTTAGTTTTTTTAAGATTTTGATTTTTTTTCTTCTCAAAATTAAATAAGTTAAATTGGAAATGAATATTACAATTACGTTCATGATGAAGTTAATGTAAACAAATATGATATTTATTTATTATTACTATTATTCGTATATAGGGGTGTAAACGAGTCGAGTTCGAACGAGTTCTACATGTTCAAACTCGAACTCGTTTCTTACTTATCGAGTTCGAGTTTTTCTCGAGTTCGAATTCGATAAAAATTATTGGTTCGAACTCGAGCTCGAAAATGTTCGAATTGTTCGCGAGTTACTCGCGAGCTTCTCGAGTCGATCCCGATCTCGAGCTTAATCGAATCGAGTTCGAGTCTAAAGCATATTTTAAAACAATTATTTGGTCCCAAGAAGTTCAGCCCAGCTTCATCGTTGGCCAAGGCCGAGGTATATATACATCAATGCCCATGCTCAGCCTTAGTATATATAGCCTAGCGCCCCTTGTCAAGTTTGATTTGTTTACAATGTGGGATATTTGTTCATCATGCAAGGCGCGGCCAAGGAAAGGGGCCAAGGGCCGGCCAAGGCCAAGCAAACCAAGGCCACGGCCAAGGCCACGCCCAGGCGCCCCATTTACATCAATATTCTTTTCGATGTGGGATATTCGTACATGCAAGGCAGGGCCGACCAAGGCAAGGCCACGGCCGAGCCAAGGCAAGGCCACGGTCAGCCAAGGCAAGGCCACGGCCGAGCCAAGGCCAGCCAAGGCCAATTTCTAATTTTTTTTTTTTGACAAATAAATAGCATCTTAATATTATATTTTTATTTTGTAAAAAAAATATTATTTATTTTTGACAAATAATAAAAATAAGTGGCAATATTTTTAGATATATATATAAACTTATGAAATATAATTATTAATATCATTATTTTTTATTTAAATTATTGATCAAAATTATATTTAATTTAAAACTGATATACCCTCCTATCCAAAATAAATATTTTGTTACTAATTTAAAATTATTATACTCTCCTTTCCATATATTTCATACCCTAAATGCTAAATCATATATTCCATATATTTCATACCCTAAAAGCTAAATCATATACTAAAATGTCATATGATCTAGGGTTTGGGTATGAATATAACAATTAGGGTTTAGTGAATTAGTGATGGTAGTAGTAGTGGTGGTTGTGGTTGTGGTGATGGTGGTAGTGTGGTGGTAGTAGTGGTGGTTGTAGTTGTGGTAGTAGTGGGGGTAGTAGTGGGGGTAGTGATAGTGGTGGTGGTAGTAGGGAGTAGTAGTGAGTAATGATAGTGGTGGATAGTGGTAGTAGTGAATTAGTGATGGTAGTAGTAGTGGTGGTTGTGGTTGTGGTGATGGGTGGTAGTGGTGGTAGTAGTGGTGGTAATAGTAATAGTAGTAGTGGTGGTGGTAGTGGTGGTAGTAGTGGTAGTAGTGGTGGTAGTAGTAATAGTAGTAGTGGTAATAGTGGTGGTAGTAGTGGGTGGGGGTAGTGATGAGTGGTGGTGGTAGTAGGAGTGAGTACTGAAGTAGTTGGTAATGATGGTAGTGGACGAGTGGTAGTAGTGAATTAGTGATGGTAGTAGTAGTGGTGGTTGTGGTGATGGTGGTAGTGGTGGTAGTAGTTGTGGTAGTAGTAATAGTAGTAGTGAGGTGGTGATAGTGGTGGTGGTGATGGTGGTAGTGGTGGTAGTGGTGGTAGACTAGTAGTAGTGGTGGTTGTAGACGGCGGAATAATATTTATTGACTTATATTTATTTTTTTGAGTAATTTGTTTATATTTTATTTAAAAATATATATATAAATTTATTTTATAAATTTATATAAATTTATAAGAAAATATTTATTTTTCAAATATATTTCATAAATTTATATATAAATGTATCCAAAAAATATATATAAAAAAAATTTATGAAATATTTATTTTCAAAAAAAAAAATAAAAAAAAAAATTGCATTTGCCTTGGCCTTGGCTCGGCCTTGTGGCCTTGCCTTGGCTTTCGGCAGAGTGGCAATGCAGTGGCCTAGCAAGTCATAATATCCCACATCGAAATTTTGTTAAACTAAGCATTGCCCAGTGGCACTTGTGACCGGCGCGTGGCCTTGAGCCAGCTCTCGACCTTGGCCAGGCCACCCGCATACCTGTTTGCCTCACTTGGACATTATCCCACATTGCATTGAAACAAAACTTGGCTTGGCCCTTGTGCCTATATAATCGGCGGCATTGGTTAAGTAAAATGATTTTGGCCTTCAGCCACTTGGACAATTTCTGACATTATTAATTATCATATAAATATAATTTATGTGAATATAAATAGTCAGAATTCGAGTTTTTAACGAGTTTTGAGTCGAACTTTCGAGTCGAGTCGGAGTTCTAACTTGAGCTTTCTCGGGTTCGAGTCGACGTGTTCGACTCGAAAATTTACGAGTCCAAAATGCTCGTTAGAGCTCGAGCTCGAACTTGGTCGAGCTCATTCGAGTCGAGTTTTAGTCGGGATTCGGCTTGACTCGGTTCGTATAACGGCCCTATTCGTATACTAATAAATGATATCCCCTCCGATCCCGCTTCAAGGAGTCCTACTTTCCACTTTTGAGTGCAGTCCCTTCAAGAAGTCCACTTTTATAAATGACATGTTTTGAATATATTTTATATCCTTGTAATTTAAATATATCGATTCAATATTTCTCACAATATCCAACGTAACGTTAGGGTTTTTTTTTTTTTTTTTGAAATAAAAAAATCATATTATTAACGACAATAAATTCATTATACATTAAGTTTATGCGTTTGAATGCGTACTTGATTTGCTAAACGATGTTACGCTCTCTGACAAATAATGCTTATGTATCTGAAAGTAATTGGAAAATACCCCCTACTGTCCCATAATGGAATGTCCAAAAAAATTCAAATTTGTTCTTGTTCAAAAGCAAATTTCAAAAATGCTCTTGACTAAGAATAATTTGATAATTGAATTGTATCCTAACTTTTGTCTGATTGATTAATATTTTATTCATTTAATAAATAACTATATAATTGACGAGACAAAATAGTCTACCCAGGCTCTGTTGTTTTTGTCAAAGATATTTTTGTGAGCAAGTTTGTGTAAATTTTATAGAAACAAATCATTACGCGAGTTTGTATAAATTATATTCTCTCCATCTCTTAAAAAAAATCGGTGATCAAGTGTACACAAATTTTTATTTTTTATAATAAAAATAGATTTATCTGACGAAAATATGTTTAGCAAATCTGACACGTATAGGCTGATAAGGAGTTAGTTTGAATGTAGTAATATATAATTTTCTGTGTGTACATGATACTCCCTACATCCCAAAATGATTATCTCACTTTTTTTATTGTTGGATATAAACCTAACATATTGTTTTCGTTTAGTTAAATGAAATTACAGTTATAGCAATAAGTAATAATAAGCCTTAATATAAAGTCGAATCTCGACGGGTTACTGCTTGGATTTTTATTAATAAAACAACTAATAATCATAAAATGAGACATAATAAAAAAGTAAAGTAAGAATTTTAAACCCACTTGAGACGGAGGGAGTATGAAATTATTTCTACGTATTTCTCATACTCTATCGGCTAATAATTAAAAAAAATAAAAATAAATAAACAATAGAAAAACTAACATGATCCAAATTAGTAGTTTTTTCAAATATCTATTATGCTACAGATAATCATTATAATAAATATGTAAGAGGTAGTGAATTATTCCTTCCATCTCATAAAGAAATAGAAAGAAAGACCCAATTCTATTTTAATTTAAATTTAGTGGTAAGGTTAATTGAATTTTCAAAAAAATTGAAAAATTAAATACAATATTTTTTAAGTTTTCATTATTAAGATAATTAAATCACGTATATTACCTAATCCAAAAATTTCATGAGGCTTTCACATAAAAATGGAACAAGTAAAGGCCCGAAAGAAGTAATTGATTTAGGAAAAAATTCGTTTGCCTCCAAAAAAAATTCATCCAAAGTGCAAATATAAGAAATTTTTTGGAGGCAAATTAAATTTTGTTTTCCCACCATCTCTAAATTCAAATGTTTTTGTGTTTTCCACATAGATGTATCCTACATTTTCTAATCTTTCTTCTACTTATAAATATATGATTCGATGCTTGATTGTTTTGAAGTTACATTGGGACCTCTCTTGAGTAGAGAGGACTTTTAAGAGGACTTCCTGTTTCTAATTTATTATTATTATATATATAATATATATATATATATATATAGAAAGAAAGAAGGAAGAGAAAGAGAAGAATTAAATAAAATAAGAAAAAGGGATTAGGAATTGATAGTGGGATACCATTTGGTGCGTCGCCCCAGGCGATAGCGCGGTCGCTCCGCTTTAATCCGTTTTGAAAAAAAATAAAAATTGAATTAGGAATTGGTAATTCCGGATTGCACATGTCCCGGAATTACAAATTCAGGAATTCAAGTGGAAAGAAGATGCTAGTTTGGTATTTAAGTTTTTTGAAAATGTTATTTTGGTATATAAATTTTTTAAAAAGCTATATTTAAAAAAATTCTTATCTCTACTATGTGCATCCATTAATGCTGTAAATTAGCTTTTGGTATAATTTGTATAGTTAAAATTTTAAGTGATACTTCTTTCATTTTGGAATAAGAAGAATGTTGCGAGTCATATTGCACGCTTAAGAAAAAAGTGGGCAAACGGTTTGAATTGGCTTGAAGAGCTTAATTATGAAGCACACTATTTATGATTCAAAATTAGTGAAATACGAAGTATGCACGTTATGTTGTGGTTTTGTAATTATAAGTATGATAAGGGCAAGAATTGTCATTATTTTCCATTTAAAAAATTTTACTCTAGGATGGAACGTAAAAAGGACGAAATAGAAACCTTACTTACTTTGGAACAAAATGTGTATAATATCTTTATTACTAAGAATATTAAGAATCTTGTATTGAATATTTTCGGGTTGAGTCACCAAATACTCATTTCACCAGTGTTATTTTTATAATATTTAATTATTAGATTTATTATGCGTCAGTATCAAAAGCGTAGTTATTAACGACTAGTTAATATAGAAAGTAAAATATACAAATGGGATTTTCCTAAGTTGGCCAATGAAATGTAAACATTTCCTCTTTCATGGATCACTCAATGGGCCCAAAATACCAATCTCAAAGGCCTTGTAGATCACAAAGTTGAGCAGAGTCTGACTCAGTGACTCGGGACCTTAATACTCCGACAGTTCAAAATCAGAAACCAGACGGAGAGGAGTGTATGTTAGCTAGAGGGCGAGAACAAATGGCGATGATGGTGGAAAACCGCCTTGAATTTCAATACTGGTCTCCAGTTCGCCGGCGATTTGGTCCCGACGCTCCGTTCTTTGCCTCCGGCAACATTGAATCAGGAACTTCTCGCTAAACAGGTTCCTTCCTCTATTAACTTCGTATTTACCTTCAATCATTTCTGTAACGGTATATTACTTTGTGATCAATCCTTTCCATTTGAAATTCTCGTACTTATCTGATTTCTGTTTATCAATGGTTGAAGATTACTTTCTATGTAATGTCCTTGGTGTTAGGTTCATGAGGTGAACGTTTGATTAAACTGTTATTCTGATTGAAATTTTGAAAATTAGGGTTGTTGATCGAGTTATAAATTTATTTCAGTGGTTTTGCAGTAGGCTCATATCCTGAGATAATCCTAGAGTCTAAAGTTCAGGTGTAGGAGTTTAAGCTGTTTGGCTTCATTAAGGTTTGGCTCCGAACCATGATTTGAGCTGTGTTCGAAATTTTCAAACAGAACAGAACTGATGAACTTCCCTGGTTGGCTTGGCAGTTTGGCTGTTTAGGGCCTTTATTGTTTAAATCTTCCGGGAATCTTCTTCCTCGATTTTCAAATTGTACTTGCATATTGTTTCCTTACAGAAGTACTCAACCTAATTTTGCTAGCCTATGATTTTAATCTCACATTTGTTCATTTATTGCTGCATATGGACAGTATCAAATAAATACAGAAAATTCTAGAAAGCTTTGTATAAATTATGTTGTCTCGGTTGAGATTTTATAGAAGATTTGCTAAATGTGTGTAAATAGAAAGTGACTAAAAATATTTATGTTTGTTTCAGACTTGGACAGTGAGCTACAAGGCACCAGGTCTTGGTATAAAAAGTTTGATAGATGTAGCTTTCCATTAAGATCATTTTCAAATTGATTCCCTTTGTGAAATAAAATATTGTGTTCAGTAGATTTGTTTACCCCCAAATAGGAACAAAGTGTCCTCCCACACCAGCACCTTCCTAGGAGAAATAATGCACTCTTTAGGCATGATTATTTATTATTTTATTTTTTCATTCGATTCTGGATAACGCTGCAATGAAGCTTGGAGATTTATGTTGAAATGACTCAATGTTGTGGCTGAATGGCTGCATGCAGTGATTAGTGCATGCTGCACCGATTACGCAAAAAAAAAAAAAAAAACACAGATAAAATTTCCAAGTAAGGCTCTTATTATAGGTTGATAAATAGGCTTCTCAGTTATTCATGTAGTGGTTCAGTCGGTCAATTGAGTCTACTGTTTCTAAGAAAATAGTGGTCACAACACAGAAGATCCTAGAACGGATTTGCCAGATGCAACTAAGTGGTAGAGTGAAATTCATAGATTGTTTCCTTCCCTCAATTAAGAAACGAATCAAGTATTTGATCACGTTTAAACTTATAATGATACACAAGCAATCATTTTGTTAGCTGGATGTTCTGTTAGGACTTTGGGGTATAGCATCTTGACAACCTGTGAACGTTATAAATTAATTTAAGATTATCGAAGAGGGAGGAAAGCTGTGAGTGAGAATTTTTTTGATACCAAATCCTTTGAATATTGACCATCCTTATTTTTAATCCTTGTCTGGTTTATCTCAGTTTCGGTATACTCATAATAATTAATTTAAGGGACTTAGCTGTAGTTAGTTAAGCAGATTCTTATGGGAAGTTAATTTCTGACGCTTTGGCACCCACGGCTACTAAATCTCCTCCCTTCTGTGAGAATGGTGAAAAACACGTTCTTAATGCTTCTTAACCTAATCTTTTTTTTTTTTCGAGTCGCCATTATGTTTATTCTTGGAACATAAACCAAATTCAGATTTCATGGGTTTGGGGTTAAGTTATAGGATTAGAACGCCGAGTAGCACTAATCCTACCCAATCTTAGGATTGGTCTTGCTTCTAAGTAAATTTAACTTGTTCAAAATAATTAAGTAAAGCAAAATCGTGTAAAACCTAGTTAGTTTTATAAATTAGTTTGAGATGTTGGGTTAATGTATTTCAAGACCATCTCCATGATTTGGAGGGGTTCTAGGCTGATCCTAAGGTTTAATAAAATTACACTACTCTAAAAATCAAATAGAGGAGGTGAGGTGAGAATAAAAGATGTAAGAAGTCTACCTTGTGATTTTGAGCGATTTCAATGGATAGCCTTGACAAAGTCTTGAGATCCGATAATGTAAACGCAGCGGAATCAATAATGAATAAACAAGAAAATCA